>JAHPZR010014164.1:0-17217 GCA_019787425.1 Platygyra sinensis
ACGCCTCCACCCGGCCATGGCCCACTAGCAGGATTTGTTTTTCGCGTAATCCCAAGTCAGTCAGTGGAATTTTTAACTGAGGTTACATTTATTTGGAAATATTTGTTATCCTTTGTTTCAGTGACATGGCCTGTAAACTAGCGAAGCTTAGTGCTGGCCTGACATTGCAGCTGTATCCTTTCCTTTTCCAGGCCGGAGATCGAACAAGCGAGCGAAAAAGGCGGGTGAGCGAAGGGAGCACGCCTGGGCGGCGAGCAAATAATTGGGGAGAAGTGGGGAGGGGATGAGCGAGGAAGGGGGAAAGGGCGCTCGCCGTCACCACCTCCCTCTGCTCCTTATTTTGCGGCCACCTCCCATCCCAGGTTTCGTTCCCTTCGTGTGAGTTTTTGGTGGAAAACGCCTGTTACGCAAGTGTAGCCTTGGTGCTTGTAATAGCTAAGGGCATAAATCACGATGAACCAAAATACACAATTTTTTTTACATTTTTGCGGAAAACTGCCATCAGTTAAGTTATTTAAAAGGAAAAATGTCTCAAAAAGCCAACTGCCTCTTTTTTTATTGGAGCAAACGAAACGCGGGGAAAACGGCTGCTGATTAGTGTTGATATTTCGGTGGGCTGCATCAATGCAGAGTCCTAATGGTCCCTGTAACACATTTACAGTGGAAAGGTTAAATAAAATATTTGAGTTTAGTTTATTTTTAATTTATTTTTTCTTATCGTCCCTTATTTTACCACAACGAAAAATCATCAGTTACAAGTATATACGCCTGAGACTCGACAGGGGGTATTATTAAAAGGTTACAAGACACTAAATCGAACACGAGATGAGCCTGTTTAGAAAACGCATGACTCAGCTAAAATAAATAAACAATAAAACGTCTGTGGAATAACGTTGCTCGGTTCAAAAAGTTCTTCCTTTTCCTGTCAACCTTATCTTTAACGTGCATGTCCCTTGTTATTTTATACTGCCGTCAGCTGTTATTTGTTTTGTCACAAAACATCACAGATAAACTTCTTTTCTGGCCTCGTCTGCAACAATCTCCTGCCCGAGTGACATATGCACCGCAACGCTCTTAGAATATCTTCTAGAAGATATTTTTGAATCTGAGAGAAACGGCTGACGGGTCTCTCTAAACCCACACTCTTGCTTAGTTCTCCATATAGAAGGTGCTTTGGCTGATCGTCTACCTGGGCTACGACCAAACTTGGACTCATACAAGGCGCGGTACCAAGTATGTTATTATGAAAATAGGCTAGGTAATAAAAAAAATTCTCGCTTCAGATGATTACAGTGGCGTTAGCCCAAACAATCTTTTGTTTTTTTGTTTTTTTTCAAAAAAAGAAAAAAAAACAAAAAACAGAGAGTTGCATTGTGTGAGGATCCTTGGCCGGTGGAGAATTCCTGTAAAGCAGCGCCATACTATGGTGAGAATCCAGCCGCTTCTACAATACTCTGTATAAACTTATAGGTAATGTAATAAGTTCCGTTAATCGAGTAACCCTTCCTCTATTTAACAGGTAGGTGTAATGGTTAAGGGTTGGGAACCCTGGACAGGAGCTTCTTTATAAGTAAAACTAGCTCTCCGGGAGTCCCCTCCGGGGTTTGCAGAGTACTCGACGGAGCGTAATTGTCTAGCTGGTGTCGCCATTTTTTGGAAAAACCTGACAATCCTTGCCTTCTTGAGGATCATCGAAAGTTGCGATCATTTGCTTTCCTTTCATTCCATTTCAAACATGCCAGCTTGCACGTCGAAAGAGAACGTATAATTTTTGCGCTCTCTTTCAGTTCAATGTGGATCTCTAAGTACCCATTTTTTTTAGGCAGATGATCTAATTAGCAAAAAATGTTTTTTGAAAACGGCGTCATGAAAGGTCTGTTTACTACGTGTTAAATTTGTTCGCGCCATGACCGTTTGAAAGTGACCTTTTTGTTACCATTGAGGGACCCTAGGAGACCATTTTTTTTGTTATTCTGGGACCACTTCTGGAGGATTCTTTTGAATTCGACAGTTGGAGCTAGGCTATTCCCAAAATTTGCCTCAACTTGAACTAAAGCTGATTAATAACATCCTTGTCCGACAGTGTTTTCCTTAAAAAGAAAGATAATAAAGTAGAAGTGTTGTTTGATCCTCCCTCCGTTCCCCCCCGGGCCCCCCCCCGCTAAAGAGGGGCGGCTGTTTGGCCATCATGACCCTTTATTCCAAATTTCAAACTATATTTCCTTTTTTTTTTAAGAAAAAAAAACATTGCTATTCCGGCTGGAGGGCTGAATTTTCTTATGTTTTCTACTGATCGTTTTTAGGGGCTGACAACTTTCTTGTTAATTATTCTTAGCGCTATATGATGTATGAGATTTCTGTTTTGGAATGCATCTGGTGACAGGATGTTGTTTAAATAAAAGTAATTTTGGAGCTGAACCTACAGACAGCTGAAATTAATGTTCGCACATACCGTTCGTGCAGAAATGTACATATAGTTTGTGCTGTTTTAGAGAAAATAAGAATTTTATGACGGTTTATTTAAAAAACATTATTATTGTATTGTTTTTACATCTGGGTTTCCTACTTTACAAAGTTCCTAAACTGATATTCGAAAATTTTCAGCCTCGATCTTCTCGATATTCTTACCAAAATGAGACTGGTATTTCAGTTTTATCTGTGACAATCTCATGCCGAGTACATTGATGCAAAAAAACATTTATAAAATGTGGAAATTTCTTTTGTAGGTGCAGGTGCATATTTGTTTTTGTCTTCTCTCGTTTTACACTGTTTTTAATGTTGCACTTTGCTTATGGGCGTGGGTACATGTTGAAGGCTGTTTTGACGTCAACTTTAACAAGGTCTTTCTGTCCATGATCTCGGTCTCGAGTCCTCCGTTTCAAGCAACGCTTAAGGCCTTCTGCATATTTCTTGAACCACCTCGTTGGGCGGTTTTGTGCATTTTTTGGAGTGACTTTTTGGGAATTTTAGTAAACAGATATTTTTCTCGCAACGGACTAGATTTAAAACTGTAGGTAAAATATGAAAATGTTCGAAGATTTGGACGGGATTTGGACAAATTTGAAATTTGGAAGTGAAGATGTGCTCAAGGATGGACGCTCATAAACCGTCCCCTACCACTGCCCTGGTTAGGGTTTCCAACCCTTTTTAATTCATAACAATGCCCTATTAATCAATAGCACGTCAAAATTTTACTTATTATCATGTGTACCCCACGCCTTACACACGGCGCCATGTGTCGTGGCTTTCGTTATGGAAACATTAACCCTGAATAAACGCCACGGAGTACGTTAAACGAGGGGTACGCTAATATTGACCACTTTCAAATATCTTAAGATTTTTAACTTTTATTCTTTGATGGGCATTTAAAAAGATGTTAGGTTCATTTCTGCATGATCGTAATTATTATAGTTAGAAATTTTTTAAATTATCTGTAATTCTACTTTGTATATATATTCATACATCTTATTTATTTCATTTGTAACTTTTTCTTGTCCCCACAGGTTTTCTCAGTCTAGGACATGTAAAGTGTTCACCCTCGTTAAATAAAGTTATTTATGTATTTATTTATATAAATATAAAGAAGGTTAAATCAATATTTAATAACGGCCTCAAATGAAACTTTATGAAAGGAGAAACACAGCTATTTTAAACTTGTCGCTTAACTTGTGGCAGTGAGGGTGGGGGGGGGGGGGGCGGGGGGGAGGGGGGGATTCATGGTAAACAGCCGTCGCAAACGGCGCATAAAAAAAGCAACAACTGTACTAGAAATGGAACAAGGCTCCCAGTCTATCTTTGTAACCTAAAACCCGTAAGGTTCCACCCCCCCCCGGGAGTTCAAGGGTGACAAAATCGCTCGGGAAAGAAACTATTTTTATTATGCTAAATCTGATAAGGGATATATATATCAGTATCCTGTCTAGTCATGTCAAATCTCGCTTTAATGAGGAATTATGTTTGACGTTATCGCACGGAGATCTTTCAAACCCTTCAGTGACATTGATCTCTTCATCCCGTGATTTTTCAGCTCGAAGCCAACTGCCACATATGCTGATTGATGGAAGTTGTTGTTAAGGCTGTCAAGTTTTGTAACTGTATCAAGACAGTTTTGAAAACTGTGTATGTTCATCACAAACGCTATTGGTTTTTCTACTGAAATGCGACGGATGAATCGGCGAGGATTGATGCCACAAACTTCGAGGTTGGAAATCAAGGCTGGTCGTTGTCATCACCATATCTTCTTCACTCTGCTTGATGGTGGCCTTTCCGTAGGAGAGCCCACCGGCCGCTTACCAGACCCTCGGCACGCCTGTCCACAGAACTGCATCGAGTCAGTGTCGGAAATAGACGTTCGGGTAAAGATAACTATTTGTAGTTGTTAATTTACTTTCTAAACATTTATACATATCTAGTGTATTTAGGGTTGAAACTTTTCAATTTTACTTCCCCAGGGGGAAAAAAAAAACACCTACCAGGTTTAACACTTTCTAAAAGAACCACTCCCCTGGTCCTAAATCTTTATCTGCTTTCGCAGCTTGATTCTCGACGAGTTCTAAATCACTGTTAAAATGATTAAAAAAACACAATTGGCGTTAAAAATGTTGGCTCCCAGCAGTAGGGCCTAATCAAAGGCATATGGTGCAGGAATATGCCAGATGGATAATTGTAACATTTGCTGTTTGATTTAGAATAGACTTGAGAACTGCCATCGTTTAAAATGTGTGTGAGAGTCAAAAAAATCCGCAAATATTGCCATGTTTTAATTATAGACAACATGTCATTTAACTATTGCTACCATTTGCACCCTTTGCTACTTGATATGGTTTTATAATGCACAAACTTAATAGTTCTGCTTTTCACGCTTTTGTTGAAAATTATACGGTGAATTTATCGAATTAACACCGAGGCAAGGAGGGAAAACTATCGGCTCCCTTGGCTCCATAAAGAGCACGTACTTAAAGGATAGATGGCTCATCCCCCAACCAAGAGTTACGTTAAAAAGACACCCCCCCCCCCCCCCCCCCCAGTTGTTGGCAGAGTAAAATATTAAATTACCAATCGCTTAAGGATGCTAATCCTTATGACCACGCGATTAAAGGCACGTGCCCACGAAAGATCAACAACATTGAGTCAATCGCTTCAAGAGATCCAAACGTTTTCAGGGAGGGGAAAAAAACGCTGAGCTGAGATTCATCGGTCAAGACCAACAGGGAGTTTCCCAGAACGCTCGCTAACCTTAACACACAAAAAACGATAGTTCGAAAATGGAATTAGTGGAAGAGGGCGTTCAGTAATAAATCATGGTACACTTTTTTACGGCAATTGGTGTAAACCGACCACGAGCTCAGGCAGGAGTTGACAATGTGATCGTGAGACAAAAGTGATAATAAGAGTACGAGTTGTGATGGTCGCCATTCGGGGTGTTGTGATAGAGGAATCTCTGAGCCAACTTTTCCGATAATTAGCCATCCTGATTGCTTGAGCACCAATTAGTGGCTGCCCCCCCCCCCCCCAGATCAAAAAAACACAAAATAAAGATTATAACGTGATATTAAGACGGGATTGGGTATCTGATACGACGAAAGGCAAATGATAGCTCTACCATTCAGAGAGTCAGACGAAAAATTGGCCAGACATATCAGCCAATAGTGGACCACCAATAGTGCAGTCACCGCTGGCTTAAGCTGTGTTTACAAAAAAGACACATTCATGGCCGTGGAGCAGTTTTAGGCATGCGGTACGTCCAGGACTACGCCGGAGGAGCAGATTTGAGACAACGCAGGCTTTTCGTTTCCGTGGGGACAGAAAACCATCTTGACAATCGGATGCCTTTGGGTCGAAAACGCGATGAACGGTCGCAAGATGATCATCGTGATATCACCAGAGCCGAGTTGTTCCCCCCTCCCCCCCCCCGAACACAAATCACCAAAATGAGCACGGTGATATGTGCCGCGAGGTATTGTTTAAAATCCTGTCGGTTAGTGTGGACGGAGAAAAAAAAGGGATTTTGATGCGGTTTCAGCAGTGAAACCACCATTTTCCAAATTGCTCTGGCGTAGTTAGGTGGACGGAAAAAAAAAGTGATTTGACGCATGTTCAGAGTGAAAACTTCCGTTTTTCAAAATTCCTCCGGCAGTAGGGTGCGAACGCCCACCATAATATTCGCTTTTCAGTGACCTTGATTCAACCTGACTTTTTTTATCAAGAAAAATATCTTTTTTCGTTTTCGGAAATGAGATGGTTCAAGTATTAAGATTAATCTTACCCGGGACATGTTCCTTTTAATTTTACAGACAAGATCTCCTTGGTTCAACAGCCGGGCAGGACCTAAAGTAACTGGAGTCAAACCCATCGTTTGAAACAGTGGTAGCTTTTGAGAAACGAAAAAACGACCTATTTGGTAATTCCTCGATGTGGATAACCACAGAAAACCAGAAGACGATCCTGTCCCGTACGGAAGGACGATCGAAAAGAGGACAAACCTGAGATTATCTCTGTGGATACTGTCGCCGGTTTTAACAAGGTTCAGTGCAGTATGGCGGATGTGTAATGGCGGAAGAGGGCGAGGGGGTAGGGCGTGGGTTGGCTAGGCTAGCCAACCTCCTCTTGCGTGAAATGCAAAAAAAATGGAGTGTGAAACATTTCGGCAGAACATCAATGCAATTGTGTGGGCCATTGCTAGTATTACTGCGTGTAATGTTTCCATTCCTTGCATACGGTCGGCGCGCGGACAAAAATTTGAATGTGACCAATAAGGATTTCAGCAGGCGGGAAAACTTTTACTGGCCTTGACGTCAATGTAAGTTTGCAGGAAAGGCATTAGAAGCCCAGGGCAACTTTTGTCGCTGGAGCGATGCCGCACTAAACTATTCACGAAAAGGGTTTGAGCAATTGGCAAAAACCCTAGCAGTTCTTTAAAAATGTTGAAAAATATGACGAAGGTTTGGTTCTCCAAGCTTCCGAATTTGGGTGCCACACATCTGGTGTCGGACTGACGTCCGCCATGGGTGTAACTCGCTCGTAGTTCGTCGAGTGTCGCCAGGTTAGGGTTGATAGTTTGTCTCTATTTGAACAAAATATCCTGTTTCTCGGCAAACTCAAACCCGGAATTCTCGAGTTAAACCTATCTAAAAGAAGGCCAAAGCAAACTTTAGCCCTTGTCGCTAATTTTGTGTCAAAGGAAAAAGGCTATTATCGTGTTCGTTTCGGCTAGGATCAGCTTAAGTTTGGACTGCCAGCTGCGTACTGCGGGCTCAGCCGCCGTAATGCAAGCAGTTGATTTCTGCAACTCCAAAGCACTTGTCCCCACCCCTCTTGAAAAAAATCTGGCCACCCTGATGATAGTTGATTGCTCGCCAGTAAAGCCAACCGTACTCTTTCTTTTTTTTATAAGAATACGTTTTAAGGACGTCGCGATAATTGGTTTCTGCGGCTCCTTACCGCGTACGCAAATTCACAAGCCACTTCAGCAGGAGAGGCGCGTCTTGCTACGGCTGGCGCGCGGGAAATGAATTGACCAATCAGCATTCAGCGGGCGGGAAAAATTTTAGCGTCCTGGGAGGTCAAGTTAACAAGTCAGGAAAAGGCATGAAATTCAAGCCTCTTGTCTCACTGGAGATGCATTAAATATGCAACAAAAAGGGAATTGCAATTTCAAAAAACCATATCGATCTGTAAAAAGTGAAAAATATGCAAACTTTTGTGCATCCAAACTGGAGGGCACCAAAAGTTTTCATAGTTTCACTTTTTACAATCGGATATGGTTTTTGAAATTGCAATCCCTTTTTGTGATATTTAATGCCATTTCCAGTGAGAAAAGGATGGCTTGATCTTAAGTGCCTTCATGACTTGTTAACCTGACGTCAGGACGCTATAAAATTTTTCCCGCCCCGCTCTGAATGCTGATTGTCAATTTCAATTTCCCGCGGCCAAGCCGTATTGAAAGACGCGCTCTCCTGTCAATAAGAGGACGGACGCATGAATTTATAATTTATGTGATGCGGCAACGAGCGGGAGCGTACAATTTTACAGTTTGTTATCGTAAAAATCGCCTCGTGGATCCACAGCTACTTTGACAATGTTATGAGGAAATTCATGATCAATAACAGGACAGACGCTCGAAAAACTGACGTCAATTTGTTTAACTTAGCCAGGGGCCCATGACTTAGCGCCCTCCCTCCTGCATGACGTGGCTTGTGAATTTGCGTACGCGGTAAGCATCGGATGTCCAGAAATAATTAGGCCGAACGTCCTTAAAACGTATTCTTATAAAAAAAAGAAAGAGTACAGTTGGTCTTTACTGGATAGAAATCACTATGTTAAAATGTCATCAGGGTGGATCCAGGATTTTTTAAGGGGGGTGGGGACTACTGCTTTGGAGTTGCAGAATCAATGGAGTATTACACCAGTAATACTAGCAATGCCACACAATAGACCTTTTGCAACAGTTGGTCACGTGACCGATAATTCTAAACTTTTAGCTACAGCAAAATGAATTTCAGAGCTGGAAAGAGCATGTTTTAAATAACCAGGATACCAATTTTCAGACCAATGACGATTTGAATATTGCAAAAATTAGAAGGTTTTGAATGGAAGCGAGGAAGCTTTGCCCTCCAGAAACCTTTTCTGTTATTTATCACTACCAGAAGAAGCTGCTGGCATATAACCATTGGAGATAGAAAGAGGGGTAGAATATTAGGGAAAACGGGAATTTCTAGGCCCTTACACCGAAAGGCAAAGATTTTATGGCAGCTTGAAAACTTGCAAAATTACAAGGATTTGTATGGAAAACCACTGGAGCGTGACTGCAGGGCAAAGCGACTTCTTCTCATACAAATCCTTCTAATTTTTAACGTCCATAAAAAATCCCCCCTTAAAAGATATAAACCTGAAAATTTGCATGTAAGCTTATTTGGAACTGTTCTTTCCATTTCTGATAACATTATGCATTACCAATGATTAATCAGTGTGTTCTTGAAAAGCACGTCACGTGACCAACTGTTGCAAAAGGCCTATTGCATTGATTTCTGCTGAAATGTTCACACTCCGTTTTTTGCTTTCCCAAGAGGAGGTTGGCTAGCCAGCCAACTCACCCCCACCCTCTCTCCCCTAAATCCGCCATACTGCACTGACCTGTTTAAACCTGCGTATTATCACAAGATAATCAGGTTTGTCTCTTCTCGATCGTCCTCCGTACAGGACAGGATCGTCTTCGGGTTCTGTGTTTCCACATCGAGGAATTACAAATAGTTTTTTCGTCTCAAAATCTAACACTCCAGTTACATTTATTCCTGCCCGGCGTTGAACCAAGGAGATCTTGTCTGTAAAATTAAAGGACTGTCTGGGTAAGATTATCTTATACTTGACCATCCATTTCTGAAAGAAAAAAATATTTTTTTGATAAAAAAAAATAGGTTGATCAAAGGTCACTGAAAAGCGATATATGGTGGCGTTCTCCCTACGCCGGAGTAATTTGAAAACGGAGGTTTCACTCTGAAAATGCGTCAAATCACTTTTTTCCGTCCACACTACGCCAGAGCAATTTCAAAATGGTGGTTTCACTCTGAAAACGCATCAAAATCACTTTTTTTCCGTCCACACTAACCGAAGGATTTTAAAAACGCAACAATCACCGGTCATTTTGGATTTGTGTTGGGGGACAACTCGCTCTGGGATATCACGTGATCATCTTGACGTCATCGTTTCCGAAAAGCTCCGATTTCAAGATGTTTTCTGTCCTCACGAAAACGAAAAGCCTGCGTTTTCAAATTCCTCCGACGTAGTCTGGACGTACACTGCCTAAAACTGTCACGGCCATGATTGTCTTTTTGTAAACAAAGCTAAGCCAGCGGTGACTCACTATTGGTGGTCCACTATTGGCTGATATGTCTGGCCAATTTTCTTCTGACTCTCGGAATGGGAGCTTCATTTTCCTTTCGTCGTATCAGTTTACACAAATCCGTCAAAATATCAATTTAATCTTTATTTTGTGTTTTTAATCGAGCAGCCACTAATCTGTGCTCAAACAATAAGATGGATAATTATCGGAAAATTGGCTCAGAGATTCCTCTATCACAACAACCAATGGCGACCTCAAACTCGTACTCTTATTATGACTTTTGTCTCAGGCACATGTCAACTCTGCCTGTGCTTGTGGTCGGCCACACCAATTGCCGTAAAAAGTGTACTCTCTTCCACTAATTCCATTTTTGACTATCGTTGTTGTTAAAGGTTAGCAATCTCTCTGGAAACTCCTTGCTGGTCTTGACCGACGATCTCTGCGTTTTTCTCCTGAAAAACGTTTGGATCTCTGAAGAGATTGACTCAATGTTGTTGATCTTCGTGAGCACGTGCCTTAATCGCGTGCATAAAAATTAGCATCTTAATCGATTGGTAATTTAATTTACTCTGCAAACACGGTTTCTTTTAACGTAACCTGTTGGAGATAAGCCATCTATCCTTAAGTACGTGCTCTTTATCCGGGGGGGGGGGGGGAGTAGGGGGGTCCTTAAAAATTTTAATACAAGACGTCCAAAATAACCCCTTACCCTTTTATATACCATTTTGGCAGGAAAGGTACCCCTTTTATATACCTTTTATTGAAGAAAGGTACCCCTTTCGCATACCTAATTTTGGAAGTCTTGTTCTCATTTTCATGTAGTCCTTAATAAATAAACCGATGCAGCCAAAAGGGGCGTCTCTTCGAAATATTGTAATTAAAGGCCCTCTTAAATACCTAAATCGCCGATTTCCCTACCCTTTTATATACCTCAATTTGTGAAATCCCTACCCTTTTATATACTTGAAGCCTGAAAAAGGTACCCCTTTCGGGCGGAGCCTCCCCGTATAGGCCACTATAGGGAGTACTCCCCCCGGGCTCTTTATGAGCTAAGAGCGATGGTTTTTCTTGCCTTGCTGTGTTATCGATAAATTACACCGTATAATTTTCACAAAGCGTGAAAAGCAGTACTATTAATTTGGCATTATAAAACCATCAAGTAGCAAAGGTGCAAATGTAGCAATAGTTAAATGACATGTTGTCTAATTAAAAAATGGCAATATTTGCGATTTTTGACTCTCAACACCAATTTTACGATGCAGTTCATAGTCTATTCTAAATCAAACAGCAAATTTACAATTATCATCTGGCATATTCCTGCACCATATTCCTTTGATTAGGCCCACTGCTGGAGACGAACTTCCCAACATTTTTACGCAATGTGTTTTTAATCATTTTAACAGTGATTAAGAACTCGTCGAGAATCAAGCTGAGAAAGCAGATAAAGATTTAGGACCAGGGGGTGTTTTTTTCAGAAAGTGTTAAACTGGTAGGTCTGGGAAGTAAATGAAAAGTTTCAACCCTAAATATACTGGATATGTATATATGTTAGAAACTAATTAACAACTACAAATAGTTATCTTACCAGAACGTCTTTTTCCGACACAGAATCGACGAGTTCTGTGGACGGCTTGCTAGGGTCTGGTAGCGGCCGGATGGGTGCTCCTAAGGCAAGGCACCATAAGCAGAGTGAAGAAGATATGGTGATGACAAACCACCTTGATTTCCAACCTCGAAGTTTTGGCATCATCCTCGCCGAATTCATCGTCGCATTTCAGTGAAAAACCAATTGCGTGTGATGAAATACACAGTTTCAAATCTGTCTTGATACAGTTACAAAACTTGAAGCATTAACAACAACTTCATCAATCAGCATATGTGCAGTTGGCTTCGACTGAAAAATCACGGGGTGAACAGATCATGTCACTGAGGGTTTGAAGATCTCGGTGCGATTACGTCAAACAAAATTATCATTTAAAACGAGATTTGACATGACTAGACAGGATACTGTATATATATCTTATCAGATTAGCTAACAAAAATAGTTCTTTCCGATCGATTTTGTCACTTTGAACTCCGTGTAATATTACGGGTTTTAGGTGACAAAGATAGAATGAGCCTTGTTCATTTCTAGTACAGTTGCTTTTTTATGCGCCTTTGCGACGGCTGTTACCATATCCCCTTCCCCCCACCCCACCCTCTAAAACAAGTTAAGCACAAGTTAAAATAGCTGTTCCTGCTTCCATAAAGTTTCATTGACGCCGTTGTTAAATATTGATTTACTGCTTTATTTTGTAAATAAATAAAATAAATAACGTTATTTAACGAGGGAAACACTTTACAGTCCTAGACAATATACAATTAAATAATTACAATAATTTAAAAAATTCTAACTATAATAATTACGATAATGAGAAATGACCTAACTCTAAACATGCAATAAAAGAATACAAGTTAAAAATATTAAGATATTTGAAAGTGGTCAATATTAGCGTACCCCTCCTTTACGTTCTCCGTACGTTTATTCAGGGTTAATGTTCATACGAAAGCCACGTCACATGGCGCGTTAAGGCGGGAGTACACATGAATAGGAGTGAAATTTGAAGCGATATTAATAGGGAATTGTTATGATTAAATGGGTTGGAAACACTACCAGGCAGTTGACCCTTCCCCCCCCCCCCCCCCCCCCCCACCCCCCGCCGAAAAAAAGGCAGACAGAGAGAGCCCCAGGTTGGTAGGGGACTGTTTAGCGTCCATCTAATAATTCTTCACTTCAAATTTCAATTTTCCAAATTCGTCAAATCTTCAACATTTCATATTTCCTCAATTTAATTTATCCTTTGAGAAAAAATATCTCTTTACCAAAATTCTCAAAATCACCCAAAAAGTTGCACAAAACGGCCAAACAGTGGTTCAAGAAATATGCAGATGGACTAAGCGTTGGTTGAAACTGGAGACCGAGACGGAGATATGGACATAAAGGCCGTGTTAAGCGACGTCAAAACAGCCTTCACGTGTACCCCCGCCTTAAGTAAGTGCAACATAAAAACAGTGTAAAAACGACAAACAAAATATGCTGCACCTACAAAAGAAATTTTACATTTTATAACTTTTTGCATCAATGCACTCAGCATGAGATTCTCACAGATAAAACTAAAATACAGTCTCTTTTGTAAGAATATATTTTATAAGAATATCGAGGCTGAAAATTTCGAATTCCGTTTAAGAACTTGTAAAGTATGAACCCGATGTAAAACAATACAATAATATGTTTTCAAATAAACCGTATAAAATTATTATTTTCTCTAAACAGCAGAAATTATATGTACATTTCTGCACGAAAGGTATGTGCGACATTTCAGCTGTCTGTAGGTTAGCTCCAAAATTACTTTATTTAAACAACATCCTGTCACCAAATGCATTCCAAAACAGAAATCTCATACTCTATAAGCTAAGAATATTCACAAGAAAGTTGTCAGCCTAAAAACGATCAGTAGAAAAATAAGAATATTCAGCCTCAGCCGGAATAGCAATGTTATTCTTAAAAGAAAGGAAAATATAGTTTGAAATTTGGAATAAATGGTCAGATGGCAAAACACGCCCCTCTTTAGCGCCGACGGAGGGAGGATCAACAACACATCTACTTTATTATCTTTCTTTTTAAGGAAAACACCGTCGGAAGGAAGTTATTAATCACCTTTAGTGAAGTTGAGGCAAATTAGGAATAGCCTGGCTATCGCAGAATCGCAGAAGTGGTCAGAAAAAAAATTGTCTCTAAGGTCTCAATGGTACAAAAGGTCACTTTCAAACGGTCATGTGCGAACAATTTAACACGTAGTAAACAGATCTTTCACGACGCCGTTTTCAACATTTTTGCTAATTAGAATCATCTGATTAAAAAAAATATATTAGAGATCCCATGACTGAAAAGAGCGCATAAAATTTAGTTCTTTCGACGTGCAAGCTGGCATGTTTGAAATGGAATGAAAGGAAAGCATGATCGCAACTTTCGATGATCTCAAGAAGGCAAGGATTGTCAGGTTTCAAAATGGCGACACAAGCTAGAAAATTACGCTCCGTCGAGTACCTGCAAAACCCGGAGGGGAATCCCGGAGAGCTAGTTTACTAAAATGAAGCTCCTGTCCGGGTTCCAAACCCCTTAACCATTTATATACCATGTAAATAGAGGAAGGTTACTCGATTAACAAACTTTATTACCTAAGTTTATACAGAGTATTTAACGCGGATTCTCCCATAGTGGCGCTGCTTTAAGGAATTCTCCACCGTGCAAGGATCTCACGCAATGCAGCTCTCTTATTTTTTTAAACAAGAAAAATCAATGTTGGGGTAACGCACTGTAATCATCTGAACGAGAATTTTTCTTACCTAGCTTATTTTTATAATTACATACTTGTTACCGCGCTTGATGAGTCAAGTTCCTCGTATCCCAGGTAGACGATCAGCCCAAGCATCTCTATATGGTGAACTAGCAGAGGTGGGTTTAGAGAGACCCGTCAGCCCTTTCTCAGATTTAAATATCTTCTAAAAGATATTCTAAAGCATTGTGGTGCATCACTCGGGCAAGAGATTGTTGCAGACAGGCCAGAAAGAAGTTTATCTGTGATGTTTGTGACAAAACAAATAACAGCTGACGGCAGTATAAAAAACAAGGGACATCACGTAAAGATAAGGTTGACGGAAAAGGAGAACTTTGAACCGAGCAACGTTATTCCACAGAAGTTATTGTTTATTTATTTATCTGAGCATCGTTTTCTAAACAGCTCATCTCGTTCGATTTAGTGTCTTGTACCTTTAATACCCCTGTCGAGTCTCAGGTGTATATACTTGTAACTGATGATTTTCGTGTGTAAATAAGACATAAGAAAAAAGAAATAAAATAAACTAAACTAAATATTTTATTTACCTTCCACTGTAAATGGTTTACAGACATTAGGGACTCTGCATTGATGAAGCCCCTGAAATATCAACACTACTCAGCCGTTTCGTTCGTTTGCTCCGGATCTTTTGAGAATTTCTTTTAAATAACTTAACTGATGGCAGTTTTCCGCAAAATGTAAAAAAAAAATGTGTATTTTGGTTATAGTGATCATGCACTTAGCTATACAAGCACCAAGCTAACTTGCGTAACAGGCGTTTCCAGAGGGAGGTGGTGAGGCGAGCGCCCTTTCCCCTTCTCGCTCATCCCCTCCCCACTTCTCCCCAATTATTTGCTCGCCCCAGGCGTGCTCCTTCGCTCTCCCGCTTTTTCGCTCGCTTGTTCGATCTCCGCCTGGAAAAGGAAAGGATATAGCTGCAATGCAGGCTAGCACTAAGCTTAGCTAGTTTACAGGCATGTCACTGAAACAAAGGAAACAAATATTTCAAATAAATGTAACATAGTTAAAAATTCCACTGACTGACTCGGGATTACCGAGAAACAAATCCTGCTAGTGGCCATGGCAGGGTGGAGGCGTTCAACCTGGGACCTCCGGATTACAACACCAATGCACTAAAACACTTGGCCACACAGTGCTTCAACTCTAGCAATCTCTTCTTTCTTAGACCCGTCTACAGCTTGACATGGGCGGAGTCTCCCTGTGAAGTTGGTTCATTACACCCTCCCCCGCCTCCCGGTGTCACTTCAGGCTCTGAAAACCGCTTGTTTTGTGCTCATAATCAGATTAATCACTTACAACAGGTAATAATGTACGCCGGATGGAATAACCCTGATTCAAAGGAATAACACTGCTGCTGATGTTTCAGTTTGTAATCACATTTATTGTAGCTCTGAGCTGAGATTCAGCTCGCCTTGTTATCGATCCACAGTAACCTGGATTGCAAAAGGTCGTGATTTCTTTGGAGCATATGCTTTTCGAAGCTGGTTCAATTTCTAATACAAGCTTAAAATTTAACAATAAAGAAAGTTTAATGCAATGAAACACATTAAAGGTAACAACAAGGGTAAAAGCGGGATACCTTGAATTATGAATGTATATTCTGGAATGAAACAAGTTAATGCAGAAATTGCTCTCCATCGAAAGCTCTGAAAAGAACTCTTCTCTCTCCCATCCCCTATGGTCATAGTTAATTTGCTAACTGTTTACCTTAAGTCTTCTGTACATGGAGTTCAGAGCCACCTTAAATTTTCGAAAATTTAAGGCGGCTCTGAACCCCATGTACAGAATTTTTTAAAACTTTGCCAAAAAAAGCATCTTATCCTGTTTATCAAAATTCTGTAATAAGAAAAAATTTCACCGTGCCGTTTTTGAAATATAAGCCCTTAAAGCTGAAATTAAGGGTGTTTTTAGCAGGTCATAGTGTTGCTATGGTAATTTACTGTGTCACGAAAATAATAGCAACGTATTCACCACAGATTGGGCACTTTTTTGATACCATGATTGTAGCATAAATTGATAAAGAGTGGTTATAATGACACATCAAAATCTAAGTCTTAGAATGTGCTGGAAACTGTTTTGAGCCACCTTAAACAAAACGTTCACAGACCACACAAAGGAGTGCGATACCTATCTTCGATGCAAAATATATATGAAGAAACTACATTCCACTGGCGTTAAATTCGAGGTTTATTTCAAATCAGTTGTTTAGCTCCGTGTGAAAGCATCCTTGTGATGCTATTAACCTAGCTTACAAAATATTTGTTAAATTTATTGAGCCATATTCTCTTTAAAAGCAGTTCTTTTCCTGTTACATGGGATTTAAGCTCTACGGTATGGCTTCACATTTCATCCAAGCCGAAGCGATAGTGCGTGGGTATCCATTGACTAGTTTAAGCGTGCCATCATCAAGCTTCCAGTAATCAGTATCCCTGAAGAAATAGGTTCTCTTATTACCATTCCATGTCATGGCGGAATTCATGTTCATATACAGCGGGAGGCCTAGAACGTCAGTATCAAACAACAAATTAAAATAAAGCTATTCCATGACGTTATTGCCTTATGCCCCAAAGAGGACGAAGAGGATTAAGTAAGTTATTTCATGAAGCTCAGACCACTACTCTTTATTCTAGGGTATCAGTCTTAATGTTTGCAGACTCACATATTGCATCTTGTCCGACATTTCTCGCGATAAAACCAAAGTTGATAATAATGGACTACCTCTCCATTGCATACATAATTCATAATAGTCTATGTTCGAAGTTAAAAATAGAAATCTTATCAGTGACTGGCTAAATTTGTATAAGTTCATTCATTCTTCCTGTCGTCCTTTCGTTCGTACGTTCGCGCGTTCGCGCGTTTGTCCGTTGAACCGTTCGTCCGTTCGTCCGTTCGTCCGTTCGTCCGTTCGTCCGTTCGTCCGTTCGTCCGTTCGTCCGTTCGTCCGTTCGTCCGTTCGTCCGTTCGTCCGTTCGTCCGTTCGTC
>JAHPZR010014165.1:0-13910 GCA_019787425.1 Platygyra sinensis
GTCCTGGCCAGGGGCATTGCTTTGGTGGTCTTGGGGCAAGACACTTTACTCTCCGACTCCCTCCCTCTCGGGCAACATAAAATATTTTTACAAACTTTCAAAAGATTATGTTGAAGGGGTTCAGAACACCTTAAGTTTATGAAACCATAATACAAGAGAGTTCCAAGCACCCGAAAACTTGACTATAAGCATGAGACACTCATCTTTCAAGTTATTCAAGATCAAAATCAACACCGTACTTCCCGGGGAGGAGAAGAGTACCATGACTAACTCCAGAAGGTCCCATTCATTGGACTCCTGAATTTCAAAATGCCGCCGCCATCTTTAATATCTTGTACAATATCTTTGGCTAGTTCACCTTAATAAAGTCCTCAGGGTCGTAAAAACTCTTATTCTTCGGCCATTTCAGCTTTAACAGAAATAATACACAAACTGCGGTTACAAACATGACAAAACAACGCATGTTGTAAAAAACTTTGATTAATGACTTAACGTTTCGTATGCCTCAACATACATCCTCAGAAGTGACGGTTGGATAATACATATATGTTATTTACCGGGCGGGAGGTCCGTATGGGAAAAAACTGTGCCCGAGGTCTTGAGTACGGCCCGAGGCCGAAATATATTTAAATGTTTAAGAGAAAGACTGGAACCTAATTAAGACAATAGTGAATAAAACTGATAATATACAGACCAATTAAAGTCTGCTGGACAATATATAAAAGGCTAGTAAAGTAAAAGTTTCTCGCTGCCCACATTTTCGTTTGAAGAAGGTTTTAAATCCCGGATTCGTTCCCAGCTTGGGTATGTATGGCATGTGCAAGTACAGTATTTTCACTTGCTTCTTTAATTCACCATCTTTGTTTAATAAACAGAAGTTCCCTACCAACAGAGTAGTGACTGTGAAAGACAAAATTGTATCTATCACTCTACACCAGACCGTTACGACAGGTAGTTTGGAGACTGTACCTCAGGGATTTAGGGCCTGCAGGAATGAAGGGGGAGATTTATCTTTTCAAGATTGCGGTACATATAGGATAAACTTAAAAATTTCTGCTGCAGATGTTTTCTGTCTAGGTTCCAGACCCCCATTGTTAAGTATAAATGGCTTTCCAAAAATTTGTAACGGTTATACGTTTGAAAATGTATGTTGACTAGCATACGAAAGGTTATAAAAGGCATGTTTTTAATGTTTATCACCGCTGTTTGTTTTATATTTTTAATCAATCTACGATGGCCGAAGACCAAGAGTCACATTTTCACATTTTCACCTCTACAAGACAATAATATAATCCGTAGAATTCAGCTCTACAATCCGACCAATCTGCCTTACGATACAGTACATATAGATACAAGGAAAAAAGTGGCCTAGCTCGTTGCTCGAGGTTCGATTAAATCTAAGGGAAAAGGAAAAATGTGAGATGTATTGCGTTGGTAAAAAGTTCGGTCAAAGTCGAAACAGTTCAAGAAATTGTGGGAAGTTTACCACAAGTATTTGACACTTTTCCGTAAAGTAATTGTGACAAGCATTATTCAATGCACAAACCTCCTAAGTCATCATCTTGATTTTGCATATTCTGTTCTGCGACGAGTACCACGCTTATTTTACACTGATAAACCCGTAGTAAGGTGAAGTTATTTACTTGCATCGATCGCCATATCTGTCTATTACCAATACCTGTTTAACAAATAGATTCCATGTTGCCGTGCGTCTGTTCAGTAATAGATCGCAGAACAAAAAAAGTGGAGGCGTAGCCGAGTGTGTCACTGATGTTCTTACCACATTTTGACGTCATCTGTGATCGATTACTGAACAGACGCACGGCAACATGGAATCCATTTGTTAATTATATAATAACGAAACAACTGAATTACTACACAAAACTTTCATTTCAAATTATATAATAACCCCAGTTATTCTCGCATTTTGATTGGTTCTCGCCTATGATCTATTAGAGGACAGATGCACGATTGACGTCATCGTTACAAAGTTTTTCCCTCTGCTGTTTAAAATGGCGGAAAGTTTTAAGGATTAGGATAATATTTTACGTGACTGGGCAGAAAAGTCTTTCCGAGGCATTGAACAGGTTCTAGAAACAGGACGAAGAAAGATAAAGCCGTTTCTTTAAGAAAATCATCCACAAAAAATTTTCGAGCAGTCCGGCTCAGTCGGCAGTCGAGCGAGACTAAACCACGCACAAAATTAGTCTTGGTAAGCCGAGAACCTTTGCTTTATCTAAAATTTAACAAACCCAATAAACAAAATGTTTCTGAGATGAATTTATTTAAACAAGACGATCTAAGATCGTAAGTCGGGCTACAGGAAGATATGCTGCTACTAGTTTTGACCAGTTACTTGTTTGTCCAAGGCCCTCGTTTGTGGGCGTGGCATAATTTTTTAATGGTGGTGTAAATCAACCAACGCTTCTGCATTACTGCCTTCTTCGGGGTGTTAAGCGGCCCCGTGAAATAACGAGATCGTAATTTGCAATCCGCAACGTTGTGCTGTTTTGAAACTGTTTGTACGTTCCAAAATGAACATTTTTAATATTTATCCTAAAAGGAGAGGAGAGGCGGTCGCTTATGAGAGGTTGACGCAATCTGAGGTTCGACTGTATACAGGAATATGCAAGTTTAAGCCGTGCATCAGAACTATTAGTAAACCACACTACTTATTGTTCTACTCAGCTGATTGTAAATACACCGCTGTTATAAGACAACGTTTAGAAATGCCACATTTCAGTATCGTAACCAAAATGTTTATAACTCAACGGTTAACGCGTGGGAAGAGTGTCGTCCGATTGTTTGACATTCTAGGAGGTATTCATAGCAAGCTAGAGAGCTACGGCTTTCATAAACAAAACTTTGATTACTGTACAATAAACAAGGCTAAAAGAAATGTATCAATGTCTGATATCAACGTCTGATAACGAATACTGAAAAATACAATGAAAAACTGCTGTTGACCTCCTTGGAGGTATTCATGGCGAGCCAGAGAACGACGGCTTTCATAAACAAAATGTAGATTACTTAAGATTTCAGGTCTATCAAATAATAAACAGGGCTAAAGTAAACGTATCAATGTCTGATATCAACGTCTGATAACGAATGCTGCAAAATACAATAAAGAAAAACTCCTGTTGACCACCTTGGAGGTACTCATGGAGAGCCAGAGAATGACGGCTTTCATAAACAAAATTTGGATTACTTCAGATTCCAGGTCTATCGAACAATAAACAGGGCTAAAATAAACTTATCAATGACTGATATCAGCGAATGATAACGAATACTGAAAAAAAAAAAAAACTAATGAAAAACTCCTGTTGACCTCCCAGATAAAAGGGACAAAACTAAAGAAACAAAGAGGAAAATAGCTGCGGATAATGTACTCAGTTTGACGGAGCAAAAACATAGCGAATTCAAGATAGACGTTACATAACTAGACCTAAGCTTATGACAATTAAGCTTTCGTTTATCCTCACTCTGATAAAAGCTACTTTTAGCTTCGCAGTCCAACATGACATCTTTGTGTCTAAATTTTCTGTTCACTGAGAACTCATTCGCTAAATCCGCTAAATCATTTGATTCTTTTGCTATTTTGAGTTCGCGGAACAACCCATTTCGAAATATATGCTCATCACACACGCCATCTTTTTGAGTGGATCTACCGCGAACGGTGTGTGGCTCTATATGTTTGAGCGTAGAAAAGATTGCACCATTTGTTAAGATATTCGACGTATCCGCCATTGACTTCGACATCGTGGAAAGAAGGTTGAGCCTTTAAGACGGGTCTGCGGTATTCCCCATTGCACGTGACTGAGTTTTGTGGAGAAATGCAGGGTAAATTTAAAGTCGGCCTCGCCCGACTAAAAATTCAACTTTTCCCAGGGGACAAAAAGTGAGCACCAGCCGTCACTGCAACAGCGCAGTCAGTAGATGGGAATACACATTAGATTAAAATGTGGACTGTCGAACGTAACTGTAATGGGTACTAAAAATCAGTAAATGGTTTATGGGTTTCTTACTTCGTATGATGTAATACCAAGAAATAAAAGGGGAATTTCGAACAAATTGGAGTTCTTTCTTTTATACCGGTATTTCAAGTAAGGCTGTAACGAACAAATAGAACGGGAACGTGCAATAGATACAAACCCTACTACGCTCCATCCAAATCTTGGTTGCCTCATTTCTCGCACTCCGAGCTAGCCCTTGGCCTATCCTGCAAGTTGGGAATACGAGTACTGGAAATGCCAGAGCCCAGATGAGGCATGTGACAACAGTCTGAATTTAAATTAAGATTCGTCAGTTGAAGAAATTGTAGTGGGAGCATAATTAAGACTGCCTGAAACAATATCGTTTAGCTAAAGAAATTAGTGTTCGCAGTTTATGACTTCAAGCAGCTCTTTCAATATATATGAGTTATTAATAGACCATGTGTGAGGTCAAGATGGCTGGATGGGGGTCCTGGATATTGGCCAAGTTCCTTTCTAGCGTGTTTATGGAACGAGACGGACTCCCGGTCAATAAACACGTAAAAAAAGCATGAAAAAAAAGAACATTTTTTGTTTTCTGTGGTTGGTGATTCTCAAATCAGTTTGATATAGTGTCAGGAGACACATTTGAGCTGTGATACAGTTGGCCTTGAGCTGTGGTTAGCTATACTTAGCACACTGCTGTGCCCTGAAACGGACAGGAACATTCGCATCGGAAAGCAAGGTTATGTGTTTACGTTATCTGATTTTAAGAAGTGATGTTTTGATGTTTCATTTCTGACATCAGTCAGCGTGTTAACAGTTGTTTTGACACTGGGAAAAGTTGAATTTTTAGTCGGGCGAGGCCGACTTTAAATTTACCCTGCATTTCTCCACAAAACTCAGTCACGTGCAATGGGGAATACCGCAGACCCGTCTTAAAGGCTCAACCTTCTTTCCACGATGTCGAAGTCAATGGCGGATACGTCGAATATCTTAACAAATGGTGCAATCTTTTCTACGCTCAAACATATAGAGCCACACACCGTTCGCGGTAGATCCACTCAAAAAGATGGCGTGTGTGATGAGCATATATTTCGAAATGGGTTGTTCCGCGAACTCAAAATAGCAAAAGAATCAAATGATTTAGCGGATTTAGCGAATGAGTTCTCAGTGAACAGAAAATTTAGACACAAAGATGTCATGTTGGACTGCGAAGCTAAAAGTAGCTTTTATCAGAGTGAGGATAAACGAAAGCTTAATTGTCATAAGCTTAGGTCTAGTTATGTAACGTCTATCTTGAATTCGCTATGTTTTTGCTCCGTCAAACTGAGTACATTATCCGCAGCTATTTTCCTCTTTGTTTCTTTAGTTTTGTCCCTTTTATCTGGGAGGTCAACAGGAGTTTTTCATTAGTTTTTTTTTTTTTTCAGTATTCGTTATCATTCGCTGATATCAGTCATTGATAAGTTTATTTTAGCCCTGTTTATTGTTCGATAGACCTGGAATCTGAAGTAATCCAAATTTTGTTTATGAAAGCCGTCATTCTCTGGCTCTCCATGAGTACCTCCAAGGTGGTCAACAGGAGTTTTTCTTTATTGTATTTTGCAGCATTCGTTATCAGACGTTGATATCAGACATTGATACGTTTACTTTAGCCCTGTTTATTATTTGATAGACCTGAAATCTTAAGTAATCTACATTTTGTTTATGAAAGCCGTCGTTCTCTGGCTCGCCATGAATACCTCCAAGGAGGTCAACAGCAGTTTTTCATTGTATTTTTCAGTATTCGTTATCAGACGTTGATATCAGACATTGATACATTTCTTTTAGCCTTGTTTATTGTACAGTAATCAAAGTTTTGTTTATGAAAGCCGTAGCTCTCTAGCTTGCTATGAATACCTCCTAGAATGTCAAACAATCGGACGACACTCTTCCCACGCGTTAACCGTTGAGTTATAAACATTTTGGTTACGATACTGAAATGTGGCATTTCTAAACGTTGTCTTATAACAGCGGTGTATTTACAATCAGCTGAGTAGAACAATAAGTAGTGTGGTTTACTAATAGTTCTGATGCACGGCTTAAACTTGCATATTCCTGTATACAGTCGAACCTCAGATTGCGTCAACCTCTCATAAGCGACCGCCTCTCCTCTCCTTTTAGGATAAATATTAAAAATGTTCATTTTGGAACGTACAAACAGTTTCAAAACAGCACAACGTTGCGGATTGCAAATTACGATCTCGTTATTTCACGGGGCCGCTTAACACCCCGAAGAAGGCAGTAATGCAGAAGCGTTGGTTGATTTACACCACCATTAAAAAATTATGCCACGCCCACAAACGAGGGCCTTGGACAAACAAGTAACTGGTCAAAACTAGTAGCAGCATATCTTCCTGTAGCCCGACTTACGATCTTAGATCGTCTTGTTTAAATAAATTCATCTCAGAAACATTTTGTTTATTGGGTTTGTTAAATTTTAGATAAAGCAAAGGTTCTCGGCTTACCAAGACTAATTTTGTGCGTGGTTTAGTCTCGCTCGACTGCCGACTGAGCCGGACTGCTCGAAAATTTTTTGTGGATGATTTTCTTAAAGAAACGGCTTTATCTTTCTTCGTCCTGTTTCTAGAACCTGTTCAATGCCTCGGAAAGACTTTTCTGCCCAGTCACGTAAAATATTATCCTAATCCTTAAAACTTTCCGCCATTTTAAACAGCAGAGGGAAA
Organism: Platygyra sinensis; assembly: GCA_019787425.1. Taxonomy (NCBI): domain Eukaryota; kingdom Metazoa; phylum Cnidaria; class Anthozoa; order Scleractinia; family Merulinidae; genus Platygyra; species Platygyra sinensis. The sequence goes on from JAHPZR010014165.1 coordinate 6,701, forward strand.
AACTTTGTAACGATGACGTCAATCGTGCATCTGTCCTCTAATAGATCATAGGCGAGAACCAATCAAAATGCGAGAATAACTGGGGTTATTATATAATTTGAAATGAAAGTTTTGTGTAGTAATTCAGTTGTTTCGTTATTATATAATTAACAAATGGATTCCATGTTGCCGTGCGTCTGTTCAGTAATCGATCACAGATGACGTCAAAATGTGGTAAGAACATCAGTGACACACTCGGCTACGCCTCCACTTTTTTTGTTCTGCGATCTATTACTGAACAGACGCACGGCAACATGGAATCTATTTGTTAAACAGGTATTGGTAATAGACAGATATGGCGATCGATGCAAGTAAATAACTTCACCTTACTACGGGTTTATCAGTGTAAAATAAGCGTGGTACTCGTCGCAGAACAGAATATGCAAAATCAAGATGATGACTTAGGAGGTTTGTGCATTGAATAATGCTTGTCACAATTACTTTACGGAAAAGTGTCAAATACTTGTGGTAAACTTCCCACAATTTCTTGAACTGTTTCGACTTTGACCGAACTTTTTACCAACGCAATACATCTCACATTTTTCCTTTTCCCTTAGATTTAATCGAACCTCGAGCAACGAGCTAGGCCACTTTTTTCCTTGTATCTATATGTACTGTATCGTAAGGCAGATTGGTCGGATTGTAGAGCTGAATTCTACGGATTATATTATTGTCTTGTAGAGGTGAAAATGTGAAAATGTGACTCTTGGTCTTCGGCCATCGTAGATTGATTAAAAATATAAAACAAACAGCGGTGATAAACATTAAAAACATGCCTTTTATAACCTTTCGTATGCTAGTCAACATACATTTTCAAACGTATAACCGTTACAAATTTTTGGAAAGCCATTTATACTTAACAATGGGGGTCTGGAACCTAGACAGAAAACATCTGCAGCAGAAATTTTTAAGTTTATCCTATATGTACCGCAATCTTGAAAAGATAAATCTCCCCCTTCATTCCTGCAGGCCCTAAATCCCTGAGGTACAGTCTCCAAACTACCTGTCGTAACGGTCTGGTGTAGAGTGATAGATACAATTTTGTCTTTCACAGTCACTACTCTGTTGGTAGGGAACTTCTGTTTATTAAACAAAGATGGTGAATTAAAGAAGCAAGTGAAAATACTGTACTTGCACATGCCATACATACCCAAGCTGGGAACGAATCCGGGATTTAAAACCTTCTTCAAACGAAAATGTGGGCAGCGAGAAACTTTTACTTTACTAGCCTTTTATATATTGTCCAGCAGACTTTAATTGGTCTGTATATTATCAGTTTTATTCACTATTGTCTTAATTAGGTTCCAGTCTTTCTCTTAAACATTTAAATATATTTCGGCCTCGGGCCGTACTCAAGACCTCGGGCACAGTTTTTTTCCCATACGGACCTCCCGCCCGGTAAATAACATATATGTATTATCCAACCGTCACTTCTGAGGATGTATGTTGAGGCATACGAAACGTTAAGTCATTAATCAAAGTTTTTTACAACATGCGTTGTTTTGTCATGTTTGTAACCGCAGTTTGTGTATTATTTCTGTTAAAGCTGAAATGGCCGAAGAATAAGAGTTTTTACGACCCTGAGGACTTTATTAAGGTGAACTAGCCAAAGATATTGTACAAGATATTAAAGATGGCGGCGGCATTTTGAAATTCAGGAGTCCAATGAATGGGACCTTCTGGAGTTAGTCATGGTACTCTTCTCCTCCCCGGGAAGTACGGTGTTGATTTTGATCTTGAATAACTTGAAAGATGAGTGTCTCATGCTTATAGTCAAGTTTTCGGGTGCTTGGAACTCTCTTGTATTATGGTTTCATAAACTTAAGGTGTTCTGAACCCCTTCAACATAATCTTTTGAAAGTTTGTAAAAATATTTTATGTTTGCCCGAGAGGGAGGGAGTCGGAGAGTAAAGTGTCTTGCCCCAAGACCACAAAGCAATGCCCCTGGCCAGGACTCGAGCCCAGACCGCTCGATCCGGAGACGAGCGCACTAACTATGAGAACAGCGCTCCCACCGGGTGGGGCGAAAAAACTGTCGTTCCCCGAATCACAAACTCTCCACAGAAAGGTTAAGGTGCCTTGGCCAGTTCCGTCTCACGCTGCTGTTCAAGGATTTGAGAGATTGATGCTTGCTGTATACCGTTATAACTATGGAGCATCAACGTACGATAAATAAGGAAAACTGAGGTTGCGTGACAGGGATGTTTTAATAAGTCACGCATCGTGATTTCGAGACGAAAACGTGACAGTTTCGCAGTCTACCGGAATTTCCGATTTCATGTCAGATCAGAGGCAAAAGGCAACACGGAAATGACCGATACACTCAACGACTCCACCATAACAAGCCGGAAAGGTTTGGGAAATATTTTCCAAGATATATTCACACTCAGTTCAATCTCTACAAGCTTGTATGATATATTGCTTGCTTGGGAAACTTAACACAAATATTAAAGGACTTAATATAAAATATTTAAGTGATTAATATTGAGGGTCTGGAGGGGCCAATAACTAAAATACCTTGATCAAAACGTCAGACATTATAGCTCTCAGCTAGAGCAAATAACTTGTTTCTTGACAGATAGCAGAGTTTCGAGGCCTGCAAAATTTACTGATGCACCGAAAACTTAACTGATAAACTGGTGACTACCACTTGAGACCTGAATTCTACCTTTTATAAGAAAGTACCTTAAAAAGCTCTGAAATCAAAGAATCAACAACCCTCGTAAAATGTTAACATATTTCGATGAAAGTTTAAAATCTCTAGAATAGGTGAGCCACAGAATCTATCTAAACTGTAGCTATGCAGGTACACTTGCTAAAAACCAAAAACAACAACCATACAGAAAAAAGTTAGTAGGTCAAACGCACAAAATAAGTGATAATCCAAGATTATTTGTCTTACTAGAGCGGTATAGTCCATATCACACTATTGTCGACCAAGGAATGGTCAGAAATTTCTAATTTATAAATTTTCTCATTTATTTTGGTAGCTGACTGGAAATCATCTTGATCTACTCGAAGATCTGAATGCGATGGTTCCGGAGGTCAGTAGCAACTATCCTACCATCACTAAGAACTGCTGTAGACACTGGTCGATCAAACTCTCCTTTCCCTCTGCCTTTTGTTCCAAACTTTGTCACAAACTTTCCACTCAGTTTTAACACTTGGACTCTGTGATTCGCTCTGTCACAAACCATCAGGTGTCCTGCTTTGTTGACTGACAAGCAACAAGGTTCACGGAACTCCCTGTCCCCTGACCCTCTCTTTCCAAATTTATGCGAGAAATGTCCATCTTTATCAAATACTTTGATGTACTTTTCATCACTATCTGATACTATAAGATAATTGTCATATTGGATACAATGACAGGGTCTGTTGAAAGAGCCCTCTCCGCCAATTTTACGTAGAATTGAGCCATTGAGAGAAAAGATCTTAATTACATTGTTACCTAAATCAGCGACAATAACATTACAGTCACTGTCTACTGATAAACCAAGGGGAAACAAAAGCTGGTGATCAAGATTCCCTTTTTCACCAAAATGCTTCAGGTACTCACCCTGCTCACTGAACAATTGGACACGATGGTTATTACTGTCCACCACTAAAATATTCCCGTTCTTTGGATCAAAAGCTATCCCAGCAGGATAGTTAAACTCTCCCTGTTTATCACCCCTTGTACCAAACGTTCTTAAGTAAGTTCCATCACTACTGAATACTTGAATTCTGTCGTTAAAACTATCAGTCACTGCAATTTCATCATGTTCATTCACTGCCACTCCCCATGGCTCATTTAACATTCCAGCAGCTGAACCTCGTTGACCGAACGATAGCACGGGTGTGAACTGTCTGGGTTTGACTTGAGTCGCAAATGGGCTGTCATGGACGTGTTCCTCGTTTACTTTCACTGATAAATGGCATCTTCCAGTTTCTCTGGCGAAGTAGCTTATCTTGTAGCTGCCGTCTTTGTTATCTTGAACTCGCGCTTTTGTCGCACAGTCCAGTCCTTGCTGATTTCTGATTTCCACTGTTACACAGTCACGCTCGTCATAACATTGTTCTCCTTCAGCGTTTCTAGTTGTCAAAACAAACTGTGCTTCAAGTCCAACGATAACTTCACTGATTCCTTTTCCTTCGGCATTTGATTGCTGCGCTTCAGTCTTGTTCAAGAGGGTTTTGAAAGATCCGATTCCTTCAGTGGTTGCTTTCTCCAGCAATGTTTTGTTTTCCACGAATATTAATCGTCGAAGACCTTCAAGGTCACAGGTGATTTGTTCTTCTTCACGCCTGACTTCTTCCTGAAAGATTGTTTTTAATGTCTTATCGAACTGGGCTATCTCGGCGCTTGCGCTTCGCTCCAGAAGTGATCCAGCTTTTTCGACTCCTGTCTCGATCTTTTGAGCTTGTTGTTCAATCTCACTCTTTTGTTTTTCCAGTCGTTTGAGTGATTGCTTTCCTTGATTCTCAGCCGCATTAAAGATCTCATCCTTCTTTGCCTCGATAACGGCTATCATGTTATCAGCAAACTGTTGCGCGGTCCTTTTCACATTGGCGATTTCTTCTTGGATTTTTGCACACTTTTGGTCAACTTGAAAGATCTCATTTCTCATCTGTTGGGCCTTTTCCTTTTGAGATTCAATCACAGACTTCGCTTCTGCTTTTTTTTCATTTGCCGCTTCTTCCAAAAGTATTTTGATGTGGCCGTCGTGATTTGTTGCAACACAAGAGTTGCAAATTGGTTCCTCACAGTTTCTACAAAAGAATTCCAGTTCTTTCTTTTCGTGTCCTGGCTTTCCACAAAATGCTGGTCGCTTTAACACGTCCTCGATGTCTTGATCTTGGAAGTCTTTAATCGCCAACACTCGGTGTTCGTTATTAGCGCGGATTATGTTGTGCCCGGTAATACAGTCGTCACACCAGCATGCACAACACTGGAAGCAGTACAAACTGTGGGAGCTTTTCTTGTCGCAGTTTCCACATTTGACACCTGTAGTGTTGCACTCTTTGATGGTTAACACATCTAGCAAACGATTGATTCGAAAATTGGTCGGAAGGTCCTTCAGGTTTCCACAGCTTGGGACTCTACTCTCTCTTCTACATTCTGGGCAAGTTATGATATCATGGCGGCCACTCGTCCGTAGAATCCCGTTCAAGCAGTGAAGACAAAAGCTGTGCAAACATGGCAGCTGTTTCGGATCTGTGAATGTGGTCATGCACACAGAACAGGATACTTCTTCATGAAGATTGTTTAGCAAGGTTTTCAAATCCATAATTGAAGGCGGAAAACAGGGAGGGTTTAAAGTTGAGTTGGAAAAGCGCCCAACAATAACAAAAGTCTTGTGATCGAGCGTCTAATAATATTAGCCAATCACAGAAATTGTTTACAGAAGCGTTTGACACGTATACGATTTCTAAGAATTGTGATCAGTTTAGCTTGACCTTACCTTGTAGTATTCAAATCATATTTTGTTTCGCAAAATGATTGAAAGGTTTACAGGAGTCCCTGAATTTGTTATGCTGGCCAATCACAGAGCTTCTTTTTTTATTTGACTTGACTTCTAAAAGTAACTTTGTGATGAGCCAAGATTTCTGAGAATTGTGATCAGGATTTCTTGACCTTATAAATTTTACAAGACGATCACTTTGACAAAATGTCTGCAATGGCGTTGCATTGCTGCTCATTTTATTCAGTGCTGTTACCTTTCGTCGCCTTCAAAGAGCAGTAATCACATAACACGGAGGATTTTCTCGGGAAAGAAGCGAAATGTGAAAGTTCATCATGTTCATGTTGGAAAGATTCGTGAGTATTTTAAACCCAATCAGTAAACAAATCTACAAAGAACCCATGGTATAGAGAAGACACGGCGATGAAAATCGCAATACGTCGTAATAACCGAGGCACACAATCGCCAATATACCCGATCTCCTAAACAAAACTTGACGCTTGATTGGTCCTGTTTTGTATCTTGTTGCCTCAGTCAAAATAAAAGGAGGCGTGATCATGAAGGGAGCTTCTTTATAAAAAAGCCAGGAAGTATGCCCTGTACTAGAACGGAAACTACTACAATAACAAATACGATGCTCAATACACTCAAACTGCGTCAGGTGATTGGCTTAAAGCTCCGGCCAAACGATTGCAACAGTTCAATGCAACATACTGCAACATTGTCGGCGACAGATAAAAGTCCTGCCGAAATTTGAAGTGAATGAACATGAAACTCTTCCACCCCTACCCATATCTCCTTTCATTCTTATTAATTTTCAATATTTGTCCAAATTTTTCTCCTCGGGCCATACTCAAGACCTAAGGCACAGTCATAGGCGCGCGGATACCTTCGGACTTGGAAGGAGGGGGTGGTAATCTTATAGACCTTTTTACCGATACGGCGGCCATCTTGAATAAATTAATTGTAAATGTTATTATGGGATGCTGAGGGGGCAAAACAATGGAAGCGTGTCTGTGTTACTCTATTTAATCTCGTTTTATTTTGGTCCTCTCAAATATTTCTGCGAAAGTAAGCTTCTTCTACAGAGATCAAAAATGGCAAAACGCGATCGTTGTGCCGTATGCAATAATAATTAGGGACCTTACGCAAAACACGACGGCAACGGCAACGAGAACGCCACCAAACAATAGGTTTAATGAGCAAAACAATAGCTGTGCACGTGCATTATAACTCTTTGTACATTTCTTAGCCGTCCTCTGCAAAACGACAACGTGAAATGACCAAATTTAGCGTTGTTTGGAGAACGTGAACAACAACGGCTAATTTTTCGTATTTCTCTTTGGAACTGAACGCATTCGTAACATATTCAGCTGAGGCATGTTTTAATACCAACAAACACACTGAATAGATCTCAGTAAATGCGAAATTTCAAAGTAAAATAAAAACACATTTTTACTAGGCGTCGTCCTCGCCGTCGCCGTCGTATATGCGTAAGGTCCCTAGTAGGGAGCTTAAGCAACGACGACGACGACGCCGAGGACGACCCCTAGTAAAAAAATGAATTTATATTTTATAAACGAAATTCGCGATTGTCTAGATCTGTTAAGTACACCAATGGTTCTAAAAACGAGTTTAAGGTAAATTTGCAATGGCGGCGTTCAATTCCAAATGGCAATACGAAAAATTAGCCGCTGTCGTCCACGTTCAGTAGACGACCCAGAATTTGG
>JAHPZR010014167.1:0-5000 GCA_019787425.1 Platygyra sinensis
TCCAATCTGTAGCCGAGGATCGTTGAGGAGACGGCCCCTTGAAGAACTTGTCATTCAGAACACCATTTAAGGTACTGGCTGGATGGGAGAATAGATGTTTGAAGTCGTTCCAGCCATCTGTTTCTAATCCTTTAGCTGTTCCAAGCCAGTCGGGGCTGGCACTTTGTGGTGGAGTCCCCAGAATTTGCCAACAATAGGGAGCTTAAGCAAACCACGACGACGACGGCAACGAGAACGTCACTAAACAAAAGGTTTAATGAGCAAAACAACAGCTGTGCACGTGCGTTACAAATCTCTCTACATTTCTATGCCGTCCTCTGCAAAACAACAACGTGAAATGACCAAATTCTGGGTCGTCTACTGAACGTGGACGACAGCGGCTAATTTTTCGTATTGCCATTTGGAATTGAACGCCGCCATTGCAAATTTACCTTAAACTCGTTTTTAGAACCATTGGTGTACTTAACAGATCTAGACAATCGCGAATTTCGTTTATAAAATATAAATTCATTTTTTTACTAGGGGTCGTCCTCGGCGTCGTCGTCGTCGTTGCTTAAGCTCCCTACTAGGGACCTTACGCATATACGACGGCGACGGCGAGGACGACGCCTAGTAAAAATGTGTTTTTATTTTACTTTGAAATTTCGCATTTACTGAGATCTATTCAGTGTGTTTGTTGGTATTAAAACATGCCTCAGCTGAATATGTTACGAATGCGTTCAGTTCCAAAGAGAAATACGAAAAATTAGCCGTTGTTGTTCACGTTCTCCAAACAACGCTAAATTTGGTCATTTCACGTTGTCGTTTTGCAGAGGACGGCTAAGAAATGTACAAAGAGTTATAATGCACGTGCACAGCTATTGTTTTGCTCATTAAACCTATTGTTTGGTGGCGTTCTCGTTGCCGTTGCCGTCGTGTTTTGCGTAAGGTCCCTAATTATTATTGCATACGGCACAACGATCGCGTTTTGCCATTTTTGATCTCTGTAGAAGAAGCTTACTTTCGCAGAAATATTTGAGAGGACCAAAATAAAACGAGATTAAATAGAGTAACACAGACACGCTTCCATTGTTTTGCCCCCTCAGCATCCCATAATAACATTTACAATTAATTTATTCAAGATGGCCGCCGTATCGGTAAAAAGGTCTATAAGATTACCACCCCCTCCTTCCAAGTCCGAAGGTATCCGCGCGCCTATGACTGTGCCTTAGGTCTTGAGTATGGCCCGAGGAGAAAAATTTGGACAAATATTGAAAATTAATAAGAATGAAAGGAGATATGGGTAGGGGTGGAAGAGTTTCATGTTCATTCACTTCAAATTTCGGCAGGACTTTTATCTGTCGCCGACAATGTTGCAGTATGTTGCATTGAACTGTTGCAATCGTTTGGCCGGAGCTTTAAGCCAATCACCTGACGCAGTTTGAGTGTATTGAGCATCGTATTTGTTATTGTAGTAGTTTCCGTTCTAGTACAGGGCATACTTCCTGGCTTTTTTATAAAGAAGCTCCCTTCATGATCACGCCTCCTTTTATTTTGACTGAGGCAACAAGATACAAAACAGGACCAATCAAGCGTCAAGTTTTGTTTAGGAGATCGGGTATATTGGCGATTGTGTGCCTCGGTTATTACGACGTATTGCGATTTTCATCGCCGTGTCTTCTCTATACCATGGGTTCTTTGTAGATTTGTTTACTGATTGGGTTTAAAATACTCACGAATCTTTCCAACATGAACATGATGAACTTTCACATTTCGCTTCTTTCCCGAGAAAATCCTCCGTGTTATGTGATTACTGCTCTTTGAAGGCGACGAAAGGTAACAGCACTGAATAAAATGAGCAGCAATGCAACGCCATTGCAGACATTTTGTCAAAGTGATCGTCTTGTAAAATTTATAAGGTCAAGAAATCCTGATCACAATTCTCAGAAATCTTGGCTCATCACAAAGTTACTTTTAGAAGTCAAGTCAAATAAAAAAAGAAGCTCTGTGATTGGCCAGCATAACAAATTCAGGGACTCCTGTAAACCTTTCAATCATTTTGCGAAACAAAATATGATTTGAATACTACAAGGTAAGGTCAAGCTAAACTGATCACAATTCTTAGAAATCGTATACGTGTCAAACGCTTCTGTAAACAATTTCTGTGATTGGCTAATATTATTAGACGCTCGATCACAAGACTTTTGTTATTGTTGGGCGCTTTTCCAACTCAACTTTAAACCCTCCCTGTTTTCCGCCTTCAATTATGGATTTGAAAACCTTGCTAAACAATCTTCATGAAGAAGTATCCTGTTCTGTGTGCATGACCACATTCACAGATCCGAAACAGCTGCCATGTTTGCACAGCTTTTGTCTTCACTGCTTGAACGGGATTCTACGGACGAGTGGCCGCCATGATATCATAACTTGCCCAGAATGTAGAAGAGAGAGTAGAGTCCCAAGCTGTGGAAACCTGAAGGACCTTCCGACCAATTTTCGAATCAATCGTTTGCTAGATGTGTTAACCATCAAAGAGTGCAACACTACAGGTGTCAAATGTGGAAACTGCGACAAGAAAAGCTCCCACAGTTTGTACTGCTTCCAGTGTTGTGCATGCTGGTGTGACGACTGTATTACCGGGCACAACATAATCCGCGCTAATAACGAACACCGAGTGTTGGCGATTAAAGACTTCCAAGATCAAGACATCGAGGACGTGTTAAAGCGACCAGCATTTTGTGGAAAGCCAGGACACGAAAAGAAAGAACTGGAATTCTTTTGTAGAAACTGTGAGGAACCAATTTGCAACTCTTGTGTTGCAACAAATCACGACGGCCACATCAAAATACTTTTGGAAGAAGCGGCAAATGAAAAAAAAGCAGAAGCGAAGTCTGTGATTGAATCTCAAAAGGAAAAGGCCCAACAGATGAGAAATGAGATCTTTCAAGTTGACCAAAAGTGTGCAAAAATCCAAGAAGAAATCGCCAATGTGAAAAGGACCGCGCAACAGTTTGCTGATAACATGATAGCCGTTATCGAGGCAAAGAAGGATGAGATCTTTAATGCGGCTGAGAATCAAGGAAAGCAATCACTCAAACGACTGGAAAAACAAAAGAGTGAGATTGAACAACAAGCTCAAAAGATCGAGACAGGAGTCGAAAAAGCTGGATCACTTCTGGAGCGAAGCGCAAGCGCCGAGATAGCCCAGTTCGATAAGACATTAAAAACAATCTTTCAGGAAGAAGTCAGGCGTGAAGAAGAACAAATCACCTGTGACCTTGAAGGTCTTCGACGATTAATATTCGTGGAAAACAAAACATTGCTGGAGAAAGCAACCACTGAAGGAATCGGATCTTTCAAAACCCTCTTGAACAAGACTGAAGCGCAGCAATCAAATGCCGAAGGAAAAGGAATCAGTGAAGTTATCGTTGGACTTGAAGCACAGTTTGTTTTGACAACTAGAAACGCTGAAGGAGAACAATGTTATGACGAGCGTGACTGTGTAACAGTGGAAATCAGAAATCAGCAAGGACTGGACTGTGCGACAAAAGCGCGAGTTCAAGATAACAAAGACGGCAGCTACAAGATAAGCTACTTCGCCAGAGAAACTGGAAGATGCCATTTATCAGTGAAAGTAAACGAGGAACACGTCCATGACAGCCCATTTGCGACTCAAGTCAAACCCAGACAGTTCACACCCGTGCTATCGTTCGGTCAACGAGGTTCAGCTGCTGGAATGTTAAATGAGCCATGGGGAGTGGCAGTGAATGAACATGATGAAATTGCAGTGACTGATAGTTTTAACGACAGAATTCAAGTATTCAGTAGTGATGGAACTTACTTAAGAACGTTTGGTACAAGGGGTGATAAACAGGGAGAGTTTAACTATCCTGCTGGGATAGCTTTTGATCCAAAGAACGGGAATATTTTAGTGGTGGACAGTAATAACCATCGTGTCCAATTGTTCAGTGAGCAGGGTGAGTACCTGAAGCATTTTGGTGAAAAAGGGAATCTTGATCACCAGCTTTTGTTTCCCCTTGGTTTATCAGTAGACAGTGACTGTAATGTTATTGTCGCTGATTTAGGTAACAATGTAATTAAGATCTTTTCTCTCAATGGCTCAATTCTACGTAAAATTGGCGGAGAGGGCTCTTTCAACAGACCCTGTCATTGTATCCAATATGACAATTATCTTATAGTATCAGATAGTGATGAAAAGTACATCAAAGTATTTGATAAAGATGGACATTTCTCGCATAAATTTGGAAAGAGAGGGTCAGGGGACAGGGAGTTCCGTGAACCTTGTTGCTTGTCAGTCAACAAAGCAGGACACCTGATGGTTTGTGACAGAGCGAATCACAGAGTCCAAGTGTTAAAACTGAGTGGAAAGTTTGTGACAAAGTTTGGAACAAAAGGCAGAGGGAAAGGAGAGTTTGATCGACCAGTGTCTACAGCAGTTCTTAGTGATGGTAGGATAGTTGCTACTGACCTCCGGAACCATCGCATTCAGATCTTCGAGTAGATCAAGATGATTTCCAGTCAGCTACCAAAATAAATGAGAAAATTTATAAATTAGAAATTTCTGACCATTCCTTGGTCGACAATAGTGTGATATGGACTATACCGCTCTAGTAAGACAAATAATCTTGGATTATCACTTATTTTGTGCGTTTGACCTACTAACTTTTTTCTGTATGGTTGTTGTTTTTGGTTTTTAGCAAGTGTACCTGCATAGCTACAGTTTAGATAGATTCTGTGGCTCACCTATTCTAGAGATTTTAAACTTTCATCGAAATATGTTAACATTTTACGAGGGTTGTTGATTCTTTGATTTCAGAGCTTTTTAAGGTACTTTCTTATAAAAGGTAGAATTCAGGTCTCAAGTGGTAGTCACCAGTTTATCAGTTAAGTTTTCGGTGCATCAGTAAATTTTGCAGGCCTCGAAACTCTGCTATCTGTCAAGAAACAAGTTATTTGCTCTAGCTGAGAGCTATAATGTCTGACGTTTTGATCAAGGTATT
>JAHPZR010014167.1:7500-12500 GCA_019787425.1 Platygyra sinensis
GCGGAAAGTTTTAAGGATTAGGATAATATTTTACGTGACTGGGCAGAAAAGTCTTTCCGAGGCATTGAACAGGTTCGAGAAACAGGACGAAGAAAGATAAAGCCGTTTCTTTAAGAAAATCATCCACAAAAAATTTTCGAGCAGTCCGGCTCAGTCGGCAGTCGAGCGAGACTAAACCACGCACAAAATTAGTCTTGGTAAGCCGAGAACCTTTGCTTTATCTAAAATTTAACAAACCCAATAAACAAAATGTTTCTGAGATGAATTTATTTAAACAAGACGATCTAAGATCGTAAGTCGGGCTACAGGAAGATATGCTGCTACTAGTTTTGACCAGTTACTTGTTTGTCCAAGGCCCTCGTTTGTGGGCGTGGCATAATTTTTTAATGGTGGTGTAAATCAACCAACGCTTCTGCATTACTGCCTTCTTCGGGGTGTTAAGCGGCCCCGTGAAATAACGAGATCGTAATTTGCAATCCGCAACGTTGTGCTGTTTTGAAACTGTTTGTACGTTCCAAAATGAACATTTTTAATATTTATCCTAAAAGGAGAGGAGAGGCGGTCGCTTATGAGAGGTTGACGCAATCTGAGGTTCGACTGTATACAGGAAATATGCAAGTTTAAGCCGTGCATCAGAACTATTAGTAAACCACACTACTTATTGTTCTACTCAGCTGATTGTAAATACACCGCTGTTATAAGACAACGTTTAGAAATGCCACATTTCAGTATCGTAACCAAAATGTTTATAACTCAACGGTTAACGCGTGGGAAGAGTGTCGTCCGATTGTTTGACATTCTAGGAGGTATTCATAGCAAGCTAGAGAGCTACGGCTTTCATAAACAAAACTTTGATTACTGTACAATAAACAAGGCTAAAAGAAATGTATCAATGTCTGATATCAACGTCTGATAACGAATACTGAAAAATACAATGAAAAACTGCTGTTGACCTCCTTGGAGGTATTCATGGCGAGCCAGAGAACGACGGCTTTCATAAACAAAATGTAGATTACTTAAGATTTCAGGTCTATCAAATAATAAACAGGGCTAAAGTAAACGTATCAATGTCTGATATCAACGTCTGATAACGAATGCTGCAAAATACAATAAAGAAAAACTCCTGTTGACCACCTTGGAGGTACTCATGGAGAGCCAGAGAATGACGGCTTTCATAAACAAAATTTGGATTACTTCAGATTCCAGGTCTATCGAACAATAAACAGGGCTAAAATAAACTTATCAATGACTGATATCAGCGAATGATAACGAATACTGAAAAAAAAAAAAAACTAATGAAAAACTCCTGTTGACCTCCCAGATAAAAGGGACAAAACTAAAGAAACAAAGAGGAAAATAGCTGCGGATAATGTACTCAGTTTGACGGAGCAAAAACATAGCGAATTCAAGATAGACGTTACATAACTAGACCTAAGCTTATGACAATTAAGCTTTCGTTTATCCTCACTCTGATAAAAGCTACTTTTAGCTTCGCAGTCCAACATGACATCTTTGTGTCTAAATTTTCTGTTCACTGAGAACTCATTCGCTAAATCCGCTAAATCATTTGATTCTTTTGCTATTTTGAGTTCGCGGAACAACCCATTTCGAAATATATGCTCATCACACACGCCATCTTTTTGAGTGGATCTACCGCGAACGGTGTGTGGCTCTATATGTTTGAGCGTAGAAAAGATTGGATCAACCAGGCCACCCTTATAGGAAAGGTGGGATGGAAGGGCTTCTAGTTTCTTTTCACTGATCCTGACGGTAAAACTGTATGGCGTTTACAACTATAAGTTGTGAAAGTGAGGAATGATAATCGCAGCAAATTTTCCAATTGGAAAGAAGAAGCGTGAAAAAAAATCAGGGCTTCAACGGAATTTGAACCCGTGACCTCCGCGATATCGATACGATGTTCTACCAACTGAGCTATGAAGCCACACATGCAATGTACATCAGGAGCGACGTCAATTTATTGAGTTCATATCTTCCCGTGAGGAGTGAAATGATGTTAAGTATATATGAAATGATTCATATTTGAACTGCAGTTGTAGATAAAAGTGAAAAGTGATCATCGTAGTAAATTTTCCAATTTAAGCAATTGGAAAGAAGCAGCCTGAAAACGATAAGTTTCATATGTGGGCCCCTCCCCCCGCCTGGATTCCCAGGAACTGACCCTGACTGGCTTGGTAAAGCATCACTTGTGGAATCCTACAGGTGGTCGGTCTTCAAATTCCTCTTCTTCGATCTAAATGGAACGTTTATTGAAGGTCTCCCCCCACAGATCCAACTGATCGCTGGTTCGCAACATCCTCCAAATTGGCACAGGGGACTGGGACGATTGTCAGTTCTTCTTCTTCATGTAGGATAGCGACTTGTATGCCATCCGCCAAGACAAATTCTTTAAGCGATCATCCCCAACCCGTGGAAGCGGTGATGACTGGATAGGCTCCGCGGAAACCCTTGGCTCAGTTGGCTGGTCGAAGTTCAAATTTCTGATGTCTCCTGTGAACGGTCGACACTGAAAGTGTGCAGCTTGCACATGAGAACACAGTTTGCATTGAAATACAATGAAATGTAATGGTAATCGTTATGACGATGATGATCAACAAACAAATGTGAACGTAACGAGCTGATCTCATGACAATGTCAGCTGTACGACTACCAACCAGCCGAGTCCTTTGAAGGTTACAGTCCCCTGACGACACAGCTATCGTAGATGTAATCTTCCTCTACGACTGGGAATATCAGTTGGAATAACCCACGCTTAAGACAAACATTTTCTACATTATGATACAAATGTTTTGAAGCTATGTAATACTTAAATTTATTACACGACAAAGTTAGTTCAGAAGGCCGATAACTAAAATCAACTAATCAGATTGTTCCACTGCCGGTCCAATATCCTCTAAGTATTAGACTGGGCAATGCCCCGAATGATCCCGCAGGATTACTCTTAAAGATTTTCGGGTGGTTTTAGTCGTATAGTAAATCTCCTATAAACCAAGCTTGCTTGGGAACATACCGGGAGAATATCGGTGCGCGGTCTTAATATAAATAATTGTATTTTAAAACTTATAGTGCAGTACAAATAAATGTTGTTGTACGTTCTGTCACGTCTTACACTGATACGGCCCAAGATCTGGGTTAACAAGATATATATAATGAGAAAAGAACGGCAGAAGTCAAGATTGAGTTTTGTCTCAATTTTAAAGATGATAACCAATCCTACATTGCAATGCGCTGTTTGTCTAAAGGGCGATCAAATTCTAATTTTTCCTACCACTGAATATCAAGGAAAATGGTAAAGAATATATCAGAGAGAATTGATCTTTTAAGGGTACCCCTGTAAGGAGAAAGGAGCCGGCATTAGAGCTCTCGAATATTTGTTTGAATGCATACATTTTCAGTATTTTTCATTTGCAGTCCTTGTGAAATTGTTGTGGGTATGTGGTCGTTCGTTTAGCTATGCCATTTTTACTCTTTTTTTCACGAGAAAGATATTTACAACACGCTGGTACCAGCTTGAATAATTGTAGAAGTACGGACGAGATCATGATTTTTTCGTTTAAATATTTCAACGGCCTTTTTAAAATGTAACTTGCACGCGCGTTAGATCTCTGCTATTCGGAATGCTATTTTCTGTCGTTCGAATCATACTCCGCGTGTTCTTGTTAACTTGTTTCTTTCTTGTTTATCTTATGTAGGTTTTCTTGATGGCATTTCCCACAACATTCGGTGCTTTCTCCGTCACAGCCATCTTTGCTATCCAAATTCGAGTTAATACTCCCTGACGATATCTTTTCAGTCTGTAGGTTCTTTCTCCTCCTACTCATAGACACCTGTCTGTTATTTTCATTATTCACGGTCCACGGACCCAAGCTGGCGTTCGCGTAGAAATCCATTGGATAAACTCCTTGCCATTCAATCTCTTCAAGCACAACTGACGCCTGTTGGGTCGACATAAAACTCTTAGCCAGAGCGGGTACTCCATATTACAGATTGCTAGAGATTTCGTTTTGAAAATTTGCTAGTATATGTACATGAAAATATTCTGTGTACAATATTATTTTCTCTTTCGTCGCCTGAAAAACGCAATGCTTTACATCATTTTCCGATTTTTTTTCTGACAAAAGCTGAACATTCAAACCGTCTACTTGTTAAAGGAGGTCACTCCAAAAAGCTTACCTTGTTTCCTTCGCGTATAACAAGCAAACATTCAGCTTTTCTACTCACCCCCGTGAACTAATGCAATGCGAGTTCCTCTTAAGTAGTCCTTCTTTTGCCTTTTCTGTAATACGTTTCTTTTTTTTAAAAAAACTAAGACTAGCAGATTCCATTTTTTTGTTGTTCCTGGCCCGCATCGATTAGCTTCTGCTACCTGCGGTGCCAGTTCTGTCAGTACTGTATCATGTGCAAAAATATAGTAATAAAGCTGTCTTGTCTTGTCTTGCCTTGTCACCGAAGTTTCAGCCTCTGAAGTGCCTGCTATTCTGAAAAAATTCATCTCGAAAGAAGCGACTTCGGAAGACGCCATTTTGAACTGTACTTGGCACCCACGCTGTTTTTATGTGACTTAGGTGACACCATTCCGTCCGGCTCGAAATTTACGGCAAGGAGAAACACCAGCAACTGACTTTGCATTCTTCACAAGGTCAGTAGTCTACAGCAAATTGTAATTTTCTACGTGAGCGATTTTTTACTTCAATATCTCCACTACTATCAATGTTTGGAGTAGGTTTGGCTCAAAACAATACGGCTTAAGAGCAGCCATAACCCAAAGTGATAGTTAAAAGGCTTGTTGGAAGCAATTTGGACAAAATCTCTTGGACGAAATGATGTCACGAAAACGCGGCCTAGCTGCTGAGTACTGTTCAAAAATGATGACGGCAACGATGTCGAATTTTACGCTTCTTTGCAGATGAATTTCATAAGGAAACCTCCACTTTAGAGGCTAAAACGTCAGTCAGCTGCTAAAATATACGTTTTAGGAGTGA
>JAHPZR010014167.1:17500-20584 GCA_019787425.1 Platygyra sinensis
AATATGCAAAAGTTTGCACCGGGATTTACGGAGCGAAAAAGTTCAAATAAACGTAAACAAACACTACTCCGTAGAAATTTGTCACAAAATACGTATATTCTATAGATTTCGGCTACTATTGTTTTAAAATCCTACGACAATTTTTTTTGACGTACACAACAGTCGTAAGCGAGTTGTAGGTTTGATTTACACGAGACAATTCATGTCGAAGGCCTGTCGTAAGCTTGTCGTATGCGACAAAATCGTACCGTGTAAATCGGCCTTAAATCCTCTTCACAGAAAACACAAAGTTCACTTACTTAGCTAGGCTACCCACTATTTTTAGAATCACCCTTGTTCACTTTTTTTCATTAAGATGCCATTAGAAAATTCTGCCTCTCGTACTTTTAAATTGAAGATCAGTATGAGTCAGAATAAATTGTGTTTTTTTTTAAACAGAAGAACTGCTCTCTGGCATGACACTACCCCTTAACTATCTTTAAGCTTCGTACCTGTACGCTGGTATAGAAGGGTTAGCAATCATTACAGCTTCCAAATGAAACCTTCCATCTCCAAGATAACTGAAACAACGAAGAATACTGGTCAATGACTTAAACTATCTAACATGTGGGTCAACAGTTCACAGAAAATGGAAATTAGCACTTTACAAAGGTTGGGAAACCTGATGGTAAACAGATGTTCTACATTGCAAAAAATTTTGGACGTTTTATTTCAGGCACTTTGAATCTCATTTCAGATAAATTTGGAACAACAATTTCGGACACTTGGAAACAGCTGATGTAAATTTACCCCTACAAAACACGAGTTAGACTAGAACAACATCAAAAGATGTTACATGGAGGAAGATTATATTGCTTCCAGAGTGAAGGGTTGAATATTGTACAGTTTTTTGAACACATTTTCAAAGAACGTGACTTGCTTGGTAGCGGTTTGTCTGTTTGTAGCACTGACAGCAATCGGAAGCATTTCTCAGATCATGCATAAAAAGTTCATCAACGTGGTACAAGGAAATGGAACATGTGATGAATGCTAATGCTGCTACAAAATGCACAGAACTGCATTTGAAGAGACTTTGCGGAATCTCATTATCTTATTGCTACCTGTATTTATCAGGGTCGGTCAGGGGGGGGGGGGGGGGGGTAGTGGTATAGCAGTATACCCGAAAAAATTCGCCAAAATACCCAAAAATACCCTAAATTTATCCAAATATACCCAAAATTAATGGAAGCATTGTATCGGCTCATTTCTTTTGCAAGATATTTTTTTAAGTCTCCAAGTATTTGCTTTTGAGCGACAAAATATGACGTTTACTGCGAATGTGTTGCTAACTTGCATTCTAAATTGTGACGCCGGGCCCAGCTATGATTAGAACTGTTTGCAAGTACAGTAGATAGAGTCTTGTCACGGGCATCATATTTGCCTTCGTACGTTTTTCTTCGGAGACGCCGTAGCTTTGCTTCGAGAAAGGTATACGCTTATCTAGAGAAATTCTTATGTTTCTGGAGCTCGATGTATGGGTTTATTCCTCCTTCGATCGTTCTGGTACCACAGGATTCCGCAAATATAGCTCTTTACGCTCAAGTCTGTTGACTGTGTTGCGTGTTCCATATACATGCCATTGTTCGGCTTAGTTCCGGCAAGACCATGGTTTCGATCCTCCATGTGGATCTCATCAGTTGCCGGTATTTCTAAAATACTCTGTACGTCTGAAGTTGCTAGCGCAACTCGTACAGAAGTGAGAATGTTAAAGACATTCTGCGGCTTGGCATAGACTTCTCGTGGTGTGTTTATATATAATCCTTGTTGCGGATCGAAAATCCCTGGCTTCTATTGGCTATAACAGCTAGCCAATGGCGTAATGCACTATTCGATCCTTACTTTTTTGAAGCTCGACCTCGTTATTTTGTGTTTCTTTGACGGCATTTTTCTAGATTTCTGATGCACTCGATGGCTGATGTACAGTATGGAGCTAACTTGATATAAACGCACATTTCGTTTTGCAAACCCCTTCTTAAAATGGAGTTGATGCTATATGTTGAGTGCGTAACGTTTGCTTTAAGCTCCTTGAAGTTGGTTGAGTGCTGGTATGTCTCGCACGATGTAGAATGGGGCTCTGTCAAAACAATTATCGCAGCGATGGTAAATAAAATAGAAAGGCCAAACACGACTCCTACGGTTCGTGGCATTTGTACATTTGCCGTTTATTTTTCGGTCTTTCGACCTTTTTGTCGCTTCACTCTTGTTTATGATGGGCATTTCGTATTGTGTTATAAGGAGAAAAACTAGAGCCAAACAATTCAAAGAAAGTGATATACCGAATACCCGTATTTAAGCGCAATATACCGTATACCCGATTTAAAAAGCCCCTGTATACCGTATACCCAAAAACCGTAGCCGACCATGATTTATATTGAACAATGCAGAAAAACTGTTGAGGACTACAGAACAGGGATTGACTAGCTAGGAGTAGTAGTAGTTGGACTTTATTGAAGCATCAAGGTACAATTTTGCCTGCCTGGTTTGATCATCTAGTGGAATGTTTTCTTGTAAAGAAGTTAAGATAAAATAGATTAGCTAGGCTGTGAAACAGTTGCCCTCCTGCTTTAAATGTTAGTGAAACCCCTGCAAGACACTTGAGACAATCTTGGAATGCTGCTAATTCTACGCAAATGAATGGATATGACTTTGACTGACTGTACAACTGTAAACTGTACTTCAGTTGATAAATGTTAACAAGGCTTACAGTGCAACTTGAACAGCCCTTTGAAGTTTTAAGCTACAAATATGAATATTCTGCTAGCTATCTTACATGAAAGCATCTTTGTCTTTTATTCTAGGAGCTGTACAGCCAAGAATCTCTCCAGGAGACAATGGCTTACACTGCGGAATCTCCACCTTGTAGTCTTTACACAAATCCTTATACACAGCCTGCATGATGAATACAAAAGGAATGAGTTCTTAATTAAGAATCGCATAACTGTAATGCATGATAAGGAGCATGATAAGGAGCATGTAACTTTGCACGCAATGTTGAGTAAAATGTAAAATGTGAATGTAAATGTAATTTTTTTATCCACGGAGCAC
>JAHPZR010014168.1:5000-10059 GCA_019787425.1 Platygyra sinensis
CACCGGACGTCCAAGATCGTTAAATCCAATCAAAGCTATAGCAATGGCCATCTGCCCTATCATTGTTCATTTTAGTACTTAGCGCGCGCGCTCGATGTATGACGTGGCATGGCGTGGCATGTGGATTTGCGTGCGCAGTAAGGATGCGCAGAAACAATTAGCGCGAACGTCCTTAAGGTGGCTCAATAGGGTTTTAAGAGCGCGCGCACCGATGATGCGAGCTTTAGTAATGTGCGCGCGCTAGCTGACGCAAGCTCATGCAAAGCAGCGAACAAGTCAACAATATAGCTCAAATTACAGCCCAGAAGTAGAAACAGAGAAACCATTTAAAAGAAAACGCAAAGAAAATGATTTGGACGGAAAGGTCTTGTGTGTATTTTGATGAGACCGCCATTGTCGAGTCGCTCATCGACAAAACCGCGTGGTTCGAAAATTCGCGCATGCTCACATAGCGATCTTGGCGAGTTCCTATTCTGATGGCGTTATTGCCATTGAGGTGAAAAATAGAAAAATCCTTATCAGATTTCTCGAATTTCCTTCGGTGAAATTCCTTAAGATTTGGCAGAGAAGTTATTCCTTATTAGCTTTCCTTGCTTTCAATTTATCAGAAAAATTTGTAAGACAAGGTTTTCGCTCAGCCAAAAAAACACAAAAATGCTAAAAACGAAAAAACTACCTTGACAACCCCTACTTTTTTCGATTTTAAAAGTTTCTTCTTGCCAGACTCTACCCGGTTTGAGCATATCAGAAAATTTTACCGAAGGAAACTGAAGAAAATTGAAATCAAAGCCGAACAGACGTCAAAAAATGGCGATGTTTGAGTAGTTTTAATTTGAGACTAAAAGCCTTGATATCAGAGGTGACTGTTGAACAGCAAATTTTGGCCCTTGTTTGTTATGTTTCAGTAGCTTTGATAAGGAAAATAGCAAAAAGAACGAGAATATTAACTTTAGATTGAGGCCACTGGCGCGCGCTTCGTAATCTTGCATAACCCTATTGAGCCACCTTTAACTTTACACAACATTTGTAGTCTGGCTGATGATCATCTAACTAATTGGTATTTAAGTAAGATAGTGTATTGAAGCAGGATCTTTGGATTGAAGAAGATTTTATTTCCGGAAAATACGACAGTTTTCCAGTTCGGTTTTTGCTAGAAACCTCTTCTCGCGAAGACATTTTTTGTTCCCTCCGCATCCAGTTAGCGAAAATTTCTTGCAAGGTTTTTGGTTCAAACAGAAAGCTCGTCGAGGACACGTGTTTTCGGGAGAACGCAGCAAAGTCCTCAAAGAAGTCTGAGCCTCAGCCTTGTGATTTTCAAACTATGAAACGCTTTACAGAGTTACCGATTGGCTTCGCCGTTAATGTGCGACGAAAGTCTTTTCCTGAAAAGTGATTCGGTTTATTTGAGAGAATATTTGTTAGTAAAGACTGTTATACCGACACCAGGGCTTTTACAGTTCTCTTTTATCACATCTAAAGAAGCGGAACATATCATGAGAAATATCATATCTTTTCAGTCTTGTTCCACGGGCTTTTGGAATTCCTTTGAAAACAGTTGCCGTTACCAGAGACTGGTCTTGATGTATTCAAGGCAACTCATATGGTGTGAAAAAAAAATAGCCCAATTTTGGTTGCCAATTTCACCATAATCAGACCATTAGAATTCAGCCTTCATTTCACACCAATAAAAGCTGTCCGATGTGATTCAAACGAGGGCATAATAAATGCTTAAATGAGACTGGATTCTCACCTGATTCGGTATCAGAGAAGTTTTTCTTCTGTCTAATTTGGTGATTTTCTATAGCCAGCATTAAGGAAGCTTCAAAGAGTGTGGGAGTTTCGCACAATGTAGGCTCAAAGGTGTTATTCAAAATGTATTTCGAGGGCCGGCCGTCCAGAACAATATTTCCGATAGATCCCTATGGGATTAGAATGAAGACACTCTCGGGCGTACGAGACTCTGAAAGGAGACTTTTTCTTCTTAATAACGTTGGTGCCCAGGGGGCGTTCAAGTGCGTTTATTTGTTGTGATAATAGACACATCGACCTTTTTTGTTCCGGCAGTAGAGTCTAATTCAAGGTTTTTCCTTTTATGCAAATTCAGTTCTACTGGATGACGGTCATCGAGGTTTGTGGGCAAGTTCAGTACATTGGTAGCGAGACCACAAAAATTTTAAGAATAATCTCCGCGCCAATAATGAAGAAATGGGCCATTTGAACTTTGGCAGGGTTATGCACCCTATCACAATATACCCAGGTAGGTACACCATTTTGATGTTGCTAATGGGCAATGCATGGCTTGGTTTCAGGATCTCGCGTCTGCCTCTCACAATTAATATTACGCATTTGGCGACTCAACAAGGCAACTACCTGGTCTTATCAAGACCTTTGGTCAAAGTCCCACCTTCCATTGGGTCTCCTCTTTAACATTTTTTGTAAGCCTTTTAGCCCGCAGTGGGCAGGGCTCAAATGGGATGTTGTATTTTGGATTTTGTAGGGAAAAGAGACCGGAACGCAGAGTCATGTTGTGCCATATCAACATCAAAATTGTGTACCATCTGGTATATGTTCGTAGGGTGCAATCATCCCTAGCCAATGCAATAGGCATTGGGCTACATTAATTGGTCGGAGATATTTCTTAAATTTTTGTGTTTCCTCACCAGACGTAGGTTTTTGCAGGCCAAACGCGATAAGCGTCATCAGTCGAACTGAATTTGTCATAATAAGGGAAAACTTGAATATCTCTCGAACGTCAAAAAAATATCACAAAAGAGAATAACCGCATTTTCAACTCTAGCCTGATAAAGCCTTTTAAATGAATGTATTTTTGAAATGCCTTATTGTTTGCGGTCATATGGGCACTTAATACATTGGTCAATATTAAGTTTTAATTTAACCCAGGCCGGTATTAAATTTAAATAAATCTGTTTTCCTACATTGATCATGGACATCAAGGCTGCATCTGTGTCTTTGCATGAGCTGTGTTTGGAGTCATTAGCATGCGTAGATACCCATCGCGACCAATGGTGGGCGGGCGGTGAAGAAAGTTCATAGGAAATGTGATTTCATAAAAAGGAGTCCGGACGTGATGGATAGCCGGCTGGGTAACAGAGTACTTGCGCGGGTCACAATATGTGAGCACGGACGGCGACAACCAATAATCCTATGTTTTATCACTAACCAGAATGCCACAGATAATAACAAATGAATATGATTATATTATTCTACTAACGCAAAGACAAGGCATTTATTAAGTATTGCCTAAATTTGATTTCTAAGCATCGATGTCGTAAAATTCTGGTGCAATTTGATGTATCTTTTTGATTTCATCACTTTTGCAGTTTTTTTCATCTGCGTTGTGGTAATAACAAACGTTTATATATAAGATGGCCCCAGGCCATTTCTCATTTTAACATGATATCCAGGGCCTCTCCTTTGCTCTTCCAAAAAATTAGCTCGGGTTTATATTACAACCGGATCTTGTTGTCTGAAAAATGTTTTAGTGCTGGGAGGCGGTGGCAATAGGCTATGTGTTACGGTTATCAACACATTATTAGATGATATCTGTCTATACAGGGTTTTTGGCATTTTTCAGTTAAAAAGCTCCTATATTACTTAATAATACTTCCAGGTGTTTCAGACGTCTACGATCAAAATCTGTACTTAAGTATCACTAAGTAGAGAGGTGTGCAAACAAAACTGCGGGAATTAGCCCGGGTGTTTTCTTGATGAAGCGGCAGATTTTCGGCACAACTGCATAGAGCGGCTAACATTAAAAATGATTAAACCATCATTTTCGTCAAGAGGCTTGTTTAGTTCAGTATCCACGATTGACGAGAATCTGCTGTTTTGGGAGGCTGGTGGTTTACTATTATTTATTTCTGGGAATTTCTCTGTCCGATACAAGGGGAAAAAACTTGGGTCTTGTGTCCACTGTCAATTGTCCCTGTATTTTGATTTTGTTGAGTGACTATAAATGATGGATTTTCGAGGGAGGAAATAACTTGAAGGGCGTACTGTGGCAGTTGGTTATTACAGAAGGGGCGTCGGGTGGATGTTTACCGGTTCCGTGTTTGCCGCGACGGTGTGTGTTGGCGAAAGCGATAAACACAAATGCTGTGGATTGTGCTCGGAACTTCATTCTGACATGTTAACATATCCACACAAGGAGAACTTCGTCTGGTAAACATTTGTGCCATAGGATAAGAATAAATCACTCTCTGGTCTTCTAAAATCTATATACATTGTATCAAGGAGTGAAAAAAATTCTTCGTCATTTTGGAAGAACGTCCCCAATTTAGCGAGTTTGTACATCTTGTTATCTATAGGTGATTGAAACCGAAGGTTGTGATTGTGTTGTGATTTAAGGCCACAACTTCAAATGTGAGTTGGTTAATTTTACTACATCTCTCTTGAATGTGAATTGGGCTTATTAATAAACTGTCCGAATCAAAACTGTCGCAGATTTTCAAGAACAAAAGAGTGTCCAATAACAAACTAGTCGCGATAACAGCTTGACAAGTTGAATTAGTGGGAAAATAGGAGTTTTTTTTAAAGCCAATCCACAATCGAGGAAATTGTGTAAAATTTTTCTGATTAAACCATAGGGGAACAAGCGTGTGTTATTGTTTTGGCGGGCGCGCAAAATCGACATTCTTAAAGCAAATGAAATAAAAGAAAAGCCGTAAACAAACGCCGTGTATTACATTTGTGATAAAGACATCGATGAAAAGTCATTTGAGAACACGAAGGTAATTTAGAATAACACGAGCCGCAATCGAGTGTTTTCTTCACCACATTTCTTGAGTGTTCTCAATGACCTGCGTGTTTTATACACAGTGTAATACAGCGGCTTAGGCTTTCTTCTGATTTGGGCTTTAAAATGTAGGATTTTGCGCGCGCAAAACAATAACCACGCTTTTGTCTATGTTAATCTAAAAATTACAAATTTCCTCGGCTTTGTGATTGGTTTAAAAAACTCCTATTTCCCCACTAATTCCCTTGTCAAGCTGTAATCTGACCATTTTGATTTATTTGGACACCTGTACCTGTGTTAATG
>JAHPZR010014170.1:0-7500 GCA_019787425.1 Platygyra sinensis
AAGTATGATGCTGGATTTCATCTCCAATAGTGTTGGACAAAAGAGTTCTGACCTCTTGTTGTGGAACAAAGCGAACTGCTTTGCCTACCAGAAAGCACTGCACAGCCTTAGTAACATTTTTGGGCCTATGTAAACCACAACAGAGAAAAAGAGTCAGGCTTGAAGTGCTACTGCAACCAAAAATCAATTCTACTTTTTCTTTGTATTTCAAAAACTATGTAACTGAACCACTAAGTGACCAAAGTTT
The DNA here is from genome assembly GCA_019787425.1 of Platygyra sinensis. Lineage (NCBI taxonomy): Eukaryota > Metazoa > Cnidaria > Anthozoa > Scleractinia > Merulinidae > Platygyra > Platygyra sinensis. Next base: position 248 of record JAHPZR010014170.1, read on the forward strand.
TAAGCCTCCATTTTAAAAAGACACCTGTTTATTTTGACGGAAATTTCCTAATTAATGGTCTGCCATTACTAGCTTTAAAATCTTGAGAGAGCTGGATCGAGGATAACATGGCGTCAAAGACTCACTAGGAGTTTAAAAATGCAATGCGTGTGCACACGCCTAAATTAATATGCAGCACCAGAGTTCTGTACTTTCACACTTTTAAACTCTTGTTTTGCATGTACAATAAGCTGCATTTACACACTTAATTTTAAGCTAGTGAGTCTTTGACATCATCTTATCCTCGATCCAACCATCTGAAGTCCAGTCGGTCAGTTTTGAACGTGAATTATGGTGGACCGTGAAATCCTAAACTTTCACTAAAAAAAAACAGCCTTTGGATGAAATTCGGTGCTTAAGATTTTGCCAGTGAGGTGTCACACAAACATGCTTTTAGAATCTGAAGGAAAAAGAGAAGTGAATTTTTTGATCATTGTACCACTCTAAGCCAGGTTTATCGCATAATATACAGGGACAAGAAGGGTTATCCTTAACTTAATAAGATTGAGACAAATTACATTTTTGATTCAGGTCAATTTTCATGATTGTGCTGTGAATTTCTAGAAGAATAAAGTCCTGTATCTAATAAATTAAGTATGTTACATGGCCCATAGGCCCATGGCATTGGAAAGTTATGGGCCATTTATAAAAGGTTTGGGCCATTGGGCTAAAATAAAGGCCATGAAAAAATGTTCACAAACGATACGTAAATGCTGTTTTTTTTTAAATTTTTACTGGACTTCGAGCTTAGAAAAGGTTAAAGTGTATAGTCACAGAATATACAGTACCGCTCAGAACTAAACGAACATCGAACGCGCGTTCTTAACGCGAAGGGTTTAAACGCGCGCACGCGTTTTGCTGCGTTAGACTGCGTTTCAACTTCGCGTTATAACGCGTTGAAGTAAACGCATTAGTATGTATGAGCTTGGTTATTGTTTGCTTCTTTTGTTACTGTGTGAAAGGAAGTTAACGATCTTTCCTTAAACTGTCCTGTAGTGAATTTCGAAGCAGTCACTTATGTTTAAACATCTTTCTTTCTCCCATATCGTTTGGCTACGTCAAATAAAAAAGCGACCGGAAAGCCTAATATCCAAAGAGATCTAGGGTGCTTACCATTTGGTCAGAAAATCTGGAAATTTCGGTTTGAAGTCAAATGGTAAGGTAATTTTCCGGAAATTCCATTCGGAAATTATGGAGTACCTTCAGAGGTACTCCTCTTTTTCCGTTCGGAACAGAACGACGGAAATTTCCTTACCATTTGCAAAACTTTCCAGTTTCCAGTCTCTTATCAGCCTAAAACAATGACGGGAAATTGAATTGCAAATGGTAAGCGCCATTTCGTCCGGCTGGTTTGGTGATTTTGGAAAAACCCATACCATTATTCAACGCTCGTCCCAACCGGTTTATTTTGACAAATGGGAAGCACCCTAGAGAAACCCTGTTTTTCGGATGACAAGAGGCGGAGCCATCAAGCACATTCACCCTTCCTGATTGGCTAAACTTGTAAAAAGTTCGGCAAGGCGCGAAAACGCCGCGCGGTTTATCTCAGAGTTGGCCAACGCATAACTCTCGCCATTAATTGCTGACCTTTCTTTGGGAAATTTGTTCAGTTTTTTGTCTCATGGTCATGATCATGGTCTCCTTCATGGTAGACTGGTCTTTTCCATCGACCTGCACAAGCGCAATTAGACTTACCAAAAAGGTCACTGTGCTGAATGGAGGGATGCCCCTTATGGATGACGATTTGAATGAAGTCTTTAAAGCAGCAAAATCTGGCATGAAGATCATTCTTCAGGACAAAACTAGGTGGAGTGGTACCATCGAATCTAAATGGGGTAAGTATTTTGGCAGGGACTAATACATCATTTCTTGACAGCAATTCTTTAACTTGACGGTATCACAGGAGAAACATTTTAAAAGTAGTTCAACCGCGGACTCGTGAAAGGCATGACTCTATAGACTATTGCAGTTATAGCTCGAATCCGCGAGAAATGTGACAAGATTCTTTTAAACAATATATTTGACATTGATGGCAGCTATATGGACTAATTAAGTTTCTGTTACTGGGAAGCAAAAGTTGTTTTGATTCAGTTTAAGCTAAAAACAAGTCAATAACGTCGTTTGCTTGTCCTTTTCAAGAAGGAGGACAGCAACATGTAAGCAAATAAGCTGGCAAGCTATGTCAACGATTACCAATCTTTTAGGTTCTTGTAAGGACGCGCTGACTATCAAATTAAGCTAATTCTGTGGGTTACAATTGAATTAACTGACATCAAGTAAATGAAGACAACGCTGGTCGGAAGCGATAACAAAATTTATTTGACTGTGAGAACAAGAGTAGGATAAGTTAATTAAGCGTTAGCTTAATTGTTTTCTTTTGGAAAAGAACCAATGTCAAAGCAGAGTTGCCTCGAGCAAATTCGAAGGACAAGTTTTGTCAGGATGCAATTTTGCCCCCTTTTAAAATTAAGTCTGTAGTCTCCAAATCATTTATGTTAACCGGCTCTCGACAAAAGTAAATAGCATTTACTGATAGTGGAAGGACTACTAGCTTCCATGGCTTGTGAAAAATATGACATTTGTCCAGGTTTTACCCGTAAAAAATTTTGTGCGCATTCAGAGGATGTTACTGTCTCTCCAGAAAAAAAAAAACATTCTCGCCCATTCTGCAATGTTGTTAAGCGTCGGGGATGCAGAAAGGAGTCTAAATAAAAAGTTTTTCGTTTATTTAGTACAATACAGACTACTTTCATCACCATCACGCTTTTGACTTGACTCCTTCCAATAATGCCCGCTGGCCTCAGAGAGAAAAATTCCCGCCAAAATGCTGCCATTAGTAAGGACATTACGGTCGTTTCGCCTACCGTCTGGTTGCCTACGTCTGGAGTCGATTCGCCTTCGTCCAATATGTCAGTTCGCCTACGATTCATATGTAAAAGCTTTCTTGTTTAAAAGACCTTGTTGAACCTCGCAGAAAAACGGTATTAAGATGAAGTAAACCAAAGTTTACGGTCTTTGTGTTTACTTGTGACTTGAGCGGCCTATACTGAAGTAGGTGGCACTTTTCATTAACATATCATTCAAAAGGACATTAGGTAACTTACCAAATTAGCTCGTTCCCGGTTCAATTATGTTGCGATTTGTTGTCATCAAGGACTTTATGCGTTTCCACATAATCCGCAAACTTAGATAAAAGAAATAGATATTATTATTTATTATTCAACAAATTTTAACACTATCCAAATATGGTCATGATGCTCTCGATATCTGTCATCCGTAGGTAACAGATATCTGACGATATACGTAGCTTCATACGTGGGAAGAAAAAGTTTGTACCATTTGAAATAAAGTTTACTAGACCTTTCCTATGACAAGGATTTAGGCTGTTTTGTTATCAAAACAATCAATCTCAATCTCGCTCAATCTCACGGAATATCGTCTGATTTTAGCCAAGTCGGCCTACGGCCTTGTCAGCTAAGTATCACACGATATTCCGCGCGATTTCGCAGGATAATTGTTAAATATATTATATAATTTTGTTATATATATATATTTGTGCTTATGACCGAGCCTGACTCGCAGGTCAGTGTTTTTATGTCTCTGGTCTTTTGACTAATGCTTGACTTACAGTACCGCTCAGAACTAAGCGAACCTAAAACGCGTGTACTCAACGAACCCCTAACGCGTTAAAATGGCCAACGCGTTATTGCCAACGCAAAGGGGCCACGCGTTTTTGCCAATGCGTTAGCTTTTGTTATTCATAACCAATATTCCTTTTGTGATGCTTTGTTAAGGCGAACAAAGCACGACTTGCAGCACAAAACAAATGCATGATTTGTAAATGCATGCAAAAGCGAACATTGCGAATTACAAGCGAAGTGAAAAATTTGACCTTTCGAAGAACCGCTTTGTAACGCTACCACTGAAATAAGGCGCCTAATGATGTTGCCGCATTACGCGGCACAAGTTTTAATCTTCGAATTATTGTTGGTTCACCTTGTTGATTATTCCGCTTACCGCAGAAAGACAAAACCGTCTTCCGTAAAAAAAAACATCTCTGCCTTGTGAAAACGTAATTCTGTTCTGAAACCCATTGTGGCATCCATAGTCAGCGAAAATTTCGCTGTATGGGATGGCAGTAATGATAGGCGATATGCAAATGGCGCAAAATTAACAACAGATTGAAAGCTAGATGATTTCACTTTTAACCGGTCAACCCGGCGCCTGATAACCGACCTAGGAAAAATCCCCGGGAAAAATCCTTCTCATGTCATTTAAAGTTGCCTTGTGAAAATGTAACTCTGTTCGCAAACCCATCGTGGCATTCATACTCGGCAAAAATTTCGCGGTATCGGATGGAAGTAATCACATAGAGAAGTGCTAGGAAATATGCAAATAACGACAAAATGAACAACAGATTGAAAGCCAGACGACTGCAATTAACCCGGCGCCTAATATGCGACATAACTGGAGAAATTAAAGTCTGTAAATTACGGAAGGAGGAAAAAACCTACTCATACTTTCTAAGGTAAATCACCAAAGAATTTAAGTTAACGCTTATCGAATGGCGATCAGTTTCATTCAGTTCAAGCAATAAAAGCTGTCCGTTGAATGAAAATTATGATGGGCACTGCACAGCGATATTTGATACCATGATGTTTCCTTTCTCCACGGGAGTCAAACTTGAAGCAACGTTGTGTGAATTAAAACAAACATTGTGTCAACTTTTATGAACAACCCTGACCGAATTCCCACAGAAAGCGTCGTCGAAATGTTTTGAGAGTATTTGATGCTTGTTTGGAATACAACGCGACTTTAAAAATTATTTTGGATTTGTGGTGGACAAATTCTTCCGAACATCGCCACGTTCACGATTCTTGCGTGATCCGCTGGTCACGGTCTCAAGAAGACAAAATGCCCAGCAGTCAAAAAGCTCGGATACACCTGTAATTCCTGCGAATTCCTCTACTGCAAATCCAAAATATTGCGTACAATCGCTTTGCATTTCCGAACAAACATCAAATACTCTCAATACGTTTTGTGGAGACTTTCTGTGGAAATTCGGTGGACAACCGGCAATCGGATAAAGACCCTTGCGATTTTATGGTATGAACAACCTTGGAAAATTCTTCTAATACAAATCCACAATAACTTTTAGAATCGCTTGGCTATTCTCAAGAAACCTCGAATCTTCTCATCAGGTTTGAATGAAGCTGTTTGTCGCAGTTCGACAAATATCTTGAACTGCCGATGTACGCATAAATTTTTCCGGGTGTCAAGCACGTGCCGATTTTATAGTATGCCCACGCTCGAATATTTCGTCATCTTGCTAACGAACATAATTTTTCGAATCGCTTTACGTCTACATTTCTAAAAAAATCATCAAAGGCCATCAAAAAGTTTGAAAGGATTTTTTTCAGCGGAAATTCTGTGAAAATTTCAGACTGCCGCCCATTTACTAGTAAGACCTTACCCAACTGCCGGGCATTTACATGTAGATAAAAATCGCTTGACATTTCTAAACAAATATCTACTATTCCAAGAAGAATTGGATTACTTTTTGTGTTAAAATTCTATCAGACTGCTGGATATGTAGGTTTTTGAAAATACTTCCCGGCTGCCAGGTGTCTAGACGCGATAACGATCAGATCTTGAAACAAATATCATTCTCACGATGTTGTCTGTTGGTTTTTTTCACGGCGTCAATTGAAAACCTGTTATCTTTATCTGTTGATTTTTCGAAATGCAAATCATTTTATTCGTAACTTGAATGAATCCAAACAAACAAAACAAAATGGTCTGAAAGTAACCGTCGCTATATTCAGCCGGTACGAAAGAATTAAAACTTGTCTGCTCCTTGAAAACAAATCATGTTCATACCGAATGTTACCTTTAGGAAAGATCGTTAACTTCCCTTCACACAGTAACAAAAGAAGCAAACAATAACCAAGCTCATACATACTAATGCGTTTACCTCAACACGTGATAACGCGAAGTTGAAACACAGTCTAACGCAGCAAAACGCGTGCGCGCGTTTAACCCTTCGCGTTATGAACGCGCGTTCGATGTTCGTTTAGTTCTGAGCGGTACTGTATATTTATAATGTAATAATATTTATTATTCAAATTTTTATCTCTTAAATTACAATGGTTCTTTGGAGGGTTTCTTCTGGTGGTCTGCCTTATATGGAGTCTTTGACTCTTTTGTATGCTATCCTCATGACTCTATTTATTTTTTTTCCTCTCTTACTTTTTCTTCCTCTCTATCTACTCTCTTTATCTCTCTCTGCTTTCTTCTTTTTAATTTTGTTTTAAATTATTGTATGAACTTCTTTCTTTTTTGCCATTAAATTGTAATAAAGATTAAGATAAGAGTTAACCCTGAGATGTTTATTGGTGGCGACTTGTGACTCGAGCGGCCCGTACTAAATTTGAGGTTGATAATCTTATGTTTCACAATTGCTAGGAAATGCCTTTTAGTTTGAGTTTTCAGGATTTGGAAAAAAATTAAGCAAGAATCAAATTGGTTGACTCCGAAACTGCACATCAAGTAGGTGAATCAACTGTTTTATACAATGATTGTCATAGTACGGAGTTAAAGACGTAAGGCGAACTGACATATTGGATGTAGGTGGATCGACTCTAGACGTAGGCGAAAGATCGTGAGGTTACCAGTGTAAGGTATAGGGCACGATCGTCATAACATTGCACACTGAACTCTCTTCCCTAGACAGTTACAAGGATGCCAGAGACCGAGCAGAAGAACTTTGTACCCCAATAAATGATTGTACTACGACAATGCGCAAAAAAGATAAAAGTCCGGAGGTCTCAACCAAAAGGAAAGGTGCTGTAGCTGGAAGAGCCTTTCTGAAAAGAGTAACATCTAGTGATGACGACAAATCATCGAAAGTGGCAACTGACAATGTAATTAATGCATCACAGAGTCCCGATCAAGGCTAAGGGTCTCGGTATTTCGAATTCCCCATTATTTCGAACTCAAAACCATTTTCCTTCAATTTGCCATTCAGTCATCTACTGTCAGCTATAATTTCAGTCATCTACTATCAGTTATTTCAAACTCCTGTTTCGAACTATTTTTTGAGAATCCGATAGCTGAGTTCAACTGCGTATGACAATTTGGATGATCATAACCCAATGGTGAGACCCGACGCAGTCATCTCTAATTTAACTGTTTTGTATTAGGACATTAGCCAT
>JAHPZR010014172.1:0-7500 GCA_019787425.1 Platygyra sinensis
ACAGGGTGGCTCTTAAACTTACATCAATTAAAAACAATTGTTATATATTTCTTATTATTATGGGTCTGTTCTTGCTCAGAAAGAAATTAAACAGCCTTGTAGCAACTGGATGTTGCTACATGACCACATATAATAATTGTCTTATAACTAGTAATAGTTATCACTTAAGCTGCCCTGCTTTTGTTTATTTCTACTGATTGAAAACAATTGAACATTATTGCATGAACTAAACTTCTGTATCTTTGTTTTGTACTGAACTTTATCACTCATAATGTTTTATGACTTAGGCATGTTCATGGTTGTTATCCAAACATTCAAACTATTACCGTAAACACAGGCATATAAGCCACACCTTTTTGCTCAAAACTTTTGTATAAAATCGGGGTGTGGCTTATCTGCGAGAACATCTGTACACCATGCTGTAAATTTGCATAAAGTAACACTTTTCAGGGGAAATTTTACAGTCTCTATAGACTTCCGTGAAGCAAAGTCTCCATCCGCCACAAAGTTGTTTACAGTGTTGACTGTCGATGGCCGCTCACTTAACAGAAATCGATCCACCACGAGCAAGAAAAAAGAATGCTTTTGTCAAGTATTCATGTGTTAAATGGCCAACTATTCTTTGCCGTTCAATAGTTTGACGGCAAATTTGTTGAATTGATTATCGAACTCTCTTCGAAGGGCTTGTGGGTGAAAATAGATGTCTTTTTGCTGTATTAAAAATCTACTCGTCTCCAGTACTCCATCTCCTGATCAATTGCCTGGTTACTAAGCTAAACAAACCGAAACGTTCATTAGGTGTTGTCGTATGTAAATCTATTGAGAAATGGCCAGGAATGAAAAATACTGGCCAGGATTAAAAATGCCAGAGAAGGATCAAATTTATGTTCTAAGTAGGACTTTCATACTATTAGAGAGTTAAATTATAGGTAGAGTTTTCTCTGTTTTAAATGTTAGTGAGTTAATGTGCGACGTGTGCAATACTTTTGTTATAGTTGATATCGTAGTATTATGTCCAAGTTATTAAACCACATCACGTAATGATCAAACCACATCAAGAAGATACCAGACCACATAACAGCGTAACAACATCACATCATGACAAAGAGCACAAAGAGTAACGTAACAACCTCAATACATCATGATAAAACCACACCACATAATGAAGTTATTACACAACGTCATGATGAAAACACATCACGTCAGGACTGCATTACAAGACACCACGAAATAAACCACAAAACGTAATGAAGCGACTGCAACACATAATGAAGAAACCACACAACATAATGTAGTAACTACAACACATGATGAAGAAACCACATAAAATAATCATAAACAACCACATAAGACAGTTATGGCTTTCCATAAAGGTGGCCGGAAATTAGTGTAGCATGAAACATGAAAACGATCTTTAAAATTATTACAGTAGTTAAGATTGTTGCTTATTAATTCCAGATCTTTTGAAAATGTTTTTACAATGCTATCTGCCTTCCTGCTTCTGTACAAAAGAATGAATGACTTGTTTACATGATAAAGCAAATATTTTTTCGAAAGAAACTGCAGAAATTTGAATTGCCTGGCTTCCAAATCTAACACCAAATAAACTGAAAGGCCGATGCTTCTTCTCATGGCATTCAGTCGAAGATCCATTAAAAATCCCAGTGCTAACCGCCAAATAATTTTTGAGAAATGCAGCTTTCGAAGCGACCAGCATCCTCAGCTAGGATTTCGTGTGCCAAAGCAGCAGTCACGCTGTTTGCTCCACTCTGATTTTATGCATTCTTTACAATCATCCAATCAGGGTGGAGTAACAGCGTGACTGCAGATGAGCTTTCAGAATGTCACAAACGGTATTAAACGCAAGTCGTTCGAACACAGCGTAAAACAATTTTGAAGGAGCATTTATTAACATTAAGCAGTTTCATCAGTTTAACGGAGGAGACTGTTTCAGTTGAAAACAGCATGGTACAAAATAAATTGTTGTAATATATATAAATTAGTCATGACGTGATGCGGTCGCTAACAGCCGTGAATACTCAATGAAAGGTTTTCGCATGAGTGAACAGTTCATTGTGTCGACCTCAGTATGTGTTTTGAAACAGAAAAGTTTTTAAGCCTATTAGCCTTTTGCAAAACATAAAAGCATCTTCCACATAAACTTCACTTGCAGCACTTCCCTTTCCAATGGAAACTACTAGTTATTGTATATTGTATATTTTTAGCTTGAAGTGAATTGCACAATGTAAATAGTCGGTGAGGTTTTAGCGACTTTCACTTTCACTCGCATTGTGTGTAATTTGTTTTAAAATAATGAAATCAAAAGCTTGAAGCAATAGGCTATAACTACAAAACACAATGCGTTGACAGCGATCTACAACGGTTTGACAACATAACTATGCGTTGAGAGCGATCCACAACAGGTTGACAATGAAACACAATGCATCGACATGAAGCACAATGGATTGAAATTGTGACACAATGCATTGACAACGAAATACAATGCATTTACAATGCATTGACAACGAATTGCAATGCGTTTTCAAGGCACAATGCATTTGCGTTGACTTTTCTTATGCCGGGTTTTCGCAAATAGGGTCACATATTACGACAAGCTAAACCAGCAAAGTGTTTTGTTCTTCAGATACACGGGTACTTAAACCATCTGAACCCCCCTTGGAAGCACTTTTCAGTGACATAAACGAAGATATTGGTGCCTCTTGGAGAAAACTTGGACGACACATGCTAAAAAAGGAGTGTTTTCTCAATAATATTGATGAAGACTTCAAACGTGTGAGTGAAAAGGCTTATCAGTTGCTGTTAAAGTGGAAAGAGGAAGGAGGGACGACCGCCACACCCAAACACTTTTTCTGGCTTTGTTTCATATTGGGCGCACAGATGTGGCCAAGAAATTGCTTAGGTTACTTCCTTCATTGTCACCCCTGTCACATTTGTTGGACAGCATCATTTCCAGTGACTCCATCCTCCATAACAGCAAGGAAGACCCAGAGAATTTGAAAGTTGAAAAGGTGTTATTTAAAGAGGATAAAAAGGTAATGAGTCCCTGAACATAGAAAACCTCATCTGGAAATAAATAGCTTGTTTACTCAAAAGACACTTGTCTACCCCTTATATTTAAGCACTACCCCTGAATAGGGATTACACTGTCCCATAAATGACAAAATAATTTTGACTTTTTGACACCACTGTTTCAAAATAATTTTTTTTGCAAGTGTCATCTCAGGGTAGTTAGCAGTACATGTACTTGTGACTTAGAATGCTGCCTTTGAATACATTTGAATACATTATGCAAGAGAAAGTCCCGAAAAGGTAAGCAGCAGCAGCAGCAGCACTCAAATCAGTTGCTAATGGAGTGTCAAATTTTATAACTATAGGGGTGTATATTGACTAAAGGTGGGGTATTATGCAAGGTTGTACTGCATGCAAGTTTATTTGGTAATGTCTGAATACAAGGCAAGCAGCCCATCATGATCATGCCGGCACTTAATTATCTCTGATTTCAGCAGTATGGAGTGACTAGGATTATGTCTACTCCACCCTGGATTGGCGGCTAATCCATATCAGGATTAAGCCCAGCATTAAATTTGTCTGTACCTGGGGAAGAGAGACACTGTGAGAGTGAAGTGTCATTCCCAACACAAATACAATGTCCCCAGCCAGGGCTCAAACCCAAACTGCTCAATCCAGAGACAAGTGCACTTGCCATGAGGTCATCTTCTCCCATATTAAGTAATAATAATTTTTTATATCTTAAATAATATACATGGATAAATCACTCAATTCTGATTGGCTGAGAGGAGTGCAGTTCAAGTGTAACACCAGTTCAAGACGTGTAACATCAGTGCAAATAACACATCGTAATTCTGGATTATGATTGCCTGAAAGACATTAGGAGGTGTTCTGAGCCCATGATATTGTGTAAAATGATGACGAACATTTTGCGCTTTAACTTTGGAAAAAGTTTTCTGGAATGAGAAAAAGGATTTCAAGTGCTTCCTCCATGCAAGAGAGTGCTGGATTTATAAATAAGTAATATCATGATGGTTTTTCTCTTATTTAATTTGGAATTAATTTGCACTTGTGAGGTTTTCAAAAAGCTGAATAACTGCACTCACCACAGTGGCAATCATAAAATTTCAGTTTATTGAAAAACTCACTTGTGAAAATTTATTCCAAATTGAACTCAAAACTGATGCACCAAAATTTTGTTTTGCTGTATGTTTGTAAAGGTGTTGGTGTGTTTAAGTGTGGAAACATCACAAAGGTTTCTTGTGAAGCAAGTTGATGGGGAAGACAATGCTTTTGCTGTCAGAAAGGTAGGACTTAATATAAGTGGACAATTTTGTATCTTTTATGAAGAAATATCATAGCCATTCCAGGCACTGATTTATCTAAACAGTCCAGTTAATTTTTTTCCTTGGTGTGTGCCGTAAGAAATATCACGAACAACCTTAAGGCTTCTGATAAAAAAATTTTGGTATTTATGAATTCAATTTTGTCACAACTATATCACCTTCTTCAATTACAGTTCCCATCCCTTTAAGTTATGAGGTTCATTTAAACCAATAGCAATTACATGTGGTTGTGCAAGCTCAACCTCGAGTCGGTACATGTACATCCAGTGTTCACTCACATAATCTAAGAAATTCAAAATACAACCTTTTTGTTCCTAGACTAAATACTGAAGCAGGGAAAGAAGTTTTTAATATAATTGCATTTATGTTCTCAGGAACAGCTTGCCTTTGAGTGCTAAGATACAGCCGTCTCTTATCTCTTTTAAATCATCATTTATATATTAGTCAAAGTTAAATAATAATTTACAGGATAGATTTTAATAGTTTTTGGTATAATTGTGTACCAGTTTAGATTATTAATCTAGTTGCTTTAAATGATTTAATTTGTTAAATGCATACAGCGCTATGGAAGAGCATGTTATGTGAATTGATATCGTAGATAAATCTCACAGATTTTACTGGCAAAATGTTGGCAGGTATACCAGAGGAGTATTGAAGAAATAGGAAACATGTACCCTGTTTCTATCGAGTTATAGAAACACAAGTGGAAGTTTGGGAGAATGAGAAATGCTATGGGAACACGAGCTGCAGGCGAGTGTTTCCACAGCTTTTTAGAGTTCTCCCAAACTTTCATGAGTGTTTCTATGAAACAATTATTAGATTATGAGCTCAAGATTTCTATCGCGTGATAGTTGACGAGGGCGCAGCCCGAGTCAACTATCACGCATAGAAATCTGGAGCGAATAATCTAATTGTTTTAGTATAAATCTACTAGTCGTTCAAAATTTTATCTAAATACTTTTTCAGAGGCACCTCAAAAACGCCGAGAAGTGCCATTATTTTGTTAACAAGGGCACACTACTACGCTACTCACTATCTATCACAGAATAGAACGACTGAGTAGCATAGCCAATCAGAGGACGTCATTTGTGATAGAATGCTAGTAGATTTATACTAAAACTTGATAGAAACACGGAGTGCATGTTTTCTATTCTTTTAGAAAACACCGTGTGCCAAGAAAAAGGAATACAACTTGTTAACTTTGATTATCATTTCGTCAACAGCTCATGCTAGTTCTGTGTCTCCATCGAGTTATAGAAACATGATTTTTAACCAATCAGCATGCGTCTAATTCTTAGGACTGTTTTCTAATAGTTTTTTAATGTTGTTGCATGTGTAGACTGAGGACTTCTTACAGACATATTTAAAAAAAAGGTGCATTTGCCATTATTTGCAATTTATCATCATCATCATCATTTGCATCTTTGGACAATCTGCAGTACTGTAATAATTACTGTTCTAGCACTCATCATCACTAACTTTTGTTAATCTACTTTTTTAATACAGTGCATAGATTGTAAGACACTGAGGCAAAAGCGGCAGCAGCTACGGAAAACAGCAGACCTGGAAATGAAACAAAAGATGATAAGAGACCTGCTTGATGTTATAGAAGAACTTCAGAATCATCTGCATAAACAACACCAAGACATCACTGAGCAGCTGTTCAGCTGTCAAAACTGTGGGCAGTACAAAATAAAGCAAGACCTTGTTAATAAAGAGTTGACTCTCCTCCATCATGAGTTAGCAAGGATGAGCCAAAATCGCAATAAACGAATCTCAATCAGTGGAATCCCTGCAGAGCGGATCTACAACTTGGCAACAAGGACATACTCTGTGTGTGAAGAACATAGAGAAATGCACTTGGGCAGTAGGAGAAGGCAAAGTGTGTGTCAGCATCCTGAGGAGAAAGCAGATTCTGACGATAGTGTTGACCACATTGAAGGACCATTGATGGTTAGCAGTCGGTTATTCTGTAATGTGGTGGTGGAGTTATAGCAACCTAATGGGTAGTGCACTGGGCTCCAGATTGAGTGGTCGGCCATGAGTTCTTGTCAAGGTCATTGTTCTTGGGCAAGACACTTACTCTCACTGTGCCTGGAATTTAGTGTATGGAATTTAGTACCTGCAAAATTAATGCAGGGTTGTAACCCTGCAATGGGCTAGCATCCTATCCAGGGCGAGAATAAATATCCCTAGTCACTTAATGCTAGAGAAATGCCATGGAACACTGCCGTAATATATAATATTTTGTTACAATTTAAATGGATCTTGATTATACTTGTATCAATGTTATGCCTGACTGTTTGCTATTTATCACATGCTACCAGTATTATCTTTTTAGATTATTATTGATTCTTCTTACTAACCACAATATTCTTGTTTTTTCGTCTATCCAGTGTGCAGTGAATGTAATACTTCGTATTGGTAGAAAAAAAGTTACACATGTACAGTCTCTGAAATCCAAGAAATCCTCTGCCCAAAGTAAAAGAAAGGTATGTTTTTCACTAAATAATAAAAATGATTTGAATGATAACCACTAACCTGATAGGTCACTATAGGCTGGAATGAAATCTTATATATATATTTTTTTATTTATAATAACTAGATACAGTGTAATGATAATATTGTTTAATCAATTTTCAGCTGAACAAGTCCAACAGTAATCCATCACGTTCAAGGCAAAGTTACCTGTTAGCACAGGAAAACCCAGTTATGATCCCCAGTGTTCTGCATTCTCCTGACTGGTCTGGGGTTCCAGCATTTAAGGTGAATACTAAGCCTCACGTCACTCAGGTTTAAATGTAAATTATGCTCAGGGTTTTACAGTCAAACTAAGAAAACCATGCTTACTTAAATGTGACTGATCAATCAGGATATTTAATGATCTTAAATCGACCATGGATCACAATGAATATTTATTTACCCATCCTTGACTTGTTTCAGATGTCTTCTGATTTCAAAAGTCCCTTGTATGGAGAAACCTCCAAGCACAAGAATCAGGATTTGCTTCCTAAAGGCTCAGGGCAACCAACTACATCCCAAGAACAGTTGTCACGCCTTCAGTGGTCAGAAGGTAACCCATCTTGAATTTTTAAAGCTTTTTTTAATGCATTATATTTAACAA
>JAHPZR010014172.1:17500-26866 GCA_019787425.1 Platygyra sinensis
CCCAACTTGTGTTATAAGTGTAGACTGTGGAAGAGGTTTTACGCTCTTAACACTGGTTGAATCTTCCGTACGGGTTGTGCTGTTTTGTTTTTTACGGTTGCACAGTGGTTTATCCAGTACCGCATAAATTTGCGCTGACGGGGAAGCTCATATGGTCTGTACATACAAGTTTAGGTCGACAAGCATGTCGCACGCGCGATAGGTCAGGGTTTGGTATCGGATAAACTTGTGCAAACAGGCAACTCAAAGGAACTGCTGATAACAGCTAATTATGGAGAAACAATGGCAATACTGTTTGTTGTTTCTCCTGTTTTGTAGCTATATCAGTAGCATAGTAAAAATTTTAAATAGACTAAATTACCGGGATTGCTAAGTTTATGATCTGAAGCAATGTAATAAGGACATCGTCATAGGTGAACCGAAAGAAAAAACAACCCGAGTACTTGTATTGCAAGCTATACTTATTTGGGGGGGGGGGGGAGGGGTGGGTAGGTTTCTAAAAATAACTGTGGGGCTGCGTCGGCTGCGTCGGTGGGAAGTATAACAGGATAGTTTGGTTTTATAAACTGAGTTGATAATGAGTCGATAATGTGAATTGGCCACCGAAAAGAGATTCGAAAACTGACCTTTCGAGCGTTAGCCATTCGTCGAAGCGAATTAGTAGTTATTAGCACCACGCAACCGTGAAAAATCACAGCTTTCGGAACTATAAACAGGCTAGGCGAAAACCTTTTTGCCGTTGGCACGAATTAGTACTTATTGGCACTGGGCGATTGCACCGTAATATTAGGGGTGGCGAATGGTACCCGGTAAATTTACGGTCTCGGAAATTTTTGTTCCAATCTCGAAATCTCGGAGGCGTTTTGAATGAGTCTCGAAATCTCGTTTTCTTGTGTTTCTTTGCGTCTCGGATTCTCGAATTTTTGGCCGTGAGGTCTTCTAGTCTTAGATTTTTGTTTTTTGGCCAACGGTTTCGATCACTGAAACCATGATAAAATTGTTTATTTGATTGAAAATGTACACATAGCAGTCTTTCGAAAATGTAGGCCCGACAAGTCAGGTTTTTAAGTCGAAGATGAGTCGTCATGGCGATCTTACATTTATTTATCTTAGAATATCGTGTAGCTCATGTCTCGCTGCAAACAGTTTTCGAAACCGGCTCGGGCTCGGTTCTCTTCGTACAGAGTCTCGGGCTCGGATTTTGTTAAAACTTTCAAGTCTCGGTCTCGGATTTTCAAACAAGGATCTCGGCGTCTCAGCGAGTCTCGGATTTTACCATTCGCCACCCCTTATATTATGATTTAAAAGCAGTTGATACAAATATAGTTAATGGAGGGAGACTGGTTATGAAAGCCGAACACTTCACCGACGTTCACCTCAAAAACAGCAAAGATGATATAGCCTTTGACGATGCGCATTGTAAAAAAAATAAAAATTAAAAAATATATTCAGTAAAGCCTCTACCCGGGCGCCTTGCGCAGACATATGACACAGAAAGGCCATGAGAGGCAAGTGTGGAATTCGAGCGGTAGCCTTGCAGCTCCTACAAGCTCTAAATTTCATTGGCGAGGATCGGCGAGGATAGAGTCGTACCCTTTTGCTTTAGGGCTAGGGTCCATTGTTTCTGTTGTTTGTTCTTTTGTTAAACCTCAAGGGTGGTCTCCAATCAGGTGAGAAACTTGTATTCGACCACACGTGCAAACAGAGTATATTCTTTGCACTGAAAAGACTGGGTTGGAATGTTTTACCAATTTCGTCCTCAGGGCTTCCTAAAAATGGCAGAGGATCGGACAGGTAGCGTGCGCGTGACGGTCTCGTTTCGAGGTCTTGTGCCAATCGATGCCAGTTGCTCAACGATTTTTGTGTGGTTATCGATTGATCATCGATTGACCGATACCAATCGATTACCAATTAACAATTTATCGATTTATATGATCGATTGGTTTTTCGATTCATCGATTTCTATCGATTGGATACCCCGGGATAATAATGGCTGATATCTTACTCGCCAGTATACGTCATCGCCTGAAAATTTCCAGGCTGATGTATGGCAAGCCAAGCATGACAAAAGTGGGTTGAGTTGAAAATCACCTATCGAGTCTCAGTGATCGATGTGTGAGAATGAGAAATCACTGTGCGAGATTGGAAAATCACTACGTGAGATTAGAAAATCACTGTATGAGAAATTAAAATTGCTATACGAGAATAAAAAATTGTCATGCGAGATCATAAGTACAATCGAGAATGAAAAACTGCCATGCGAGATTTAAATTAACTGTTGAGAATGAAAAATCGTTGTGTGAGAAAAAGAAATCACCATTCGAGATTATCGATTGGTTTTTTTCTGAGCCGGTGATGTATAACCAGTCAGCGGAGAGTATTTTGGCGGTCAGTATAAAACATGGACTGCGGGCTACGGACTACGGACTACGGACTGGGTATAAAACACGGACTCAGGTATAGAACGCGGACCGAGCATTGCGGACTCGGTATAAAACACGAAGAAAGCTTCTACATTGAATTAATTCTCGTACGAACGTTTCAGTCATAAATAGAAGCTATCTGTATAAATTATAGAAGACTCATTTCCTGAAAGTTCCCGCTCATACAGGTTTAACCATACCCAAGAGAAAATGATGGGATTTTCTCTTGCCATAGTCGATTGCCGAAAAATAAATAGAAGACACTGAAAGTCACAAAATTGACGAGCTGTATGAATTTTCGAATGATTGAAGCCATGATTAACTGTTTTGAAAGATCAACAGTCGAGAGAATTGAGGAGAATTCGAACGACACGTCCCGCTGTTTATTTGTTCGATCATGTATTAAATAAATACACATACATACGGCCACGGCGAAATGAGGAACAAAAAATTGACAAATAGAAGAAACGACATTACACAAGGATAGTAGCTCTGCACGCTTAATATCGCCTTGGAAAAGCAGGGCCAACAAAAAGAAAAATAAATTTCTAACAACACAGGGTATTCGTATTTGGTCACCCACCCAAGTACTATCCCCGCCGAACAGGGCTTAACTTCGTTGCGCAGACGAAACATGTTGCTGTCCTTGTGGTATAGTGACTCCACGGTGGAAGCATTTTTTTTAAATTTCTAAGATGAGAAAAGGTATCAAAAAGAGAAAAAAAAATCTGATACTGCATGGCTGGGAAAGTAGAGAACAAAAAGTTAGTCGGACATGCGGCACTTTCGAAATAATTGCCTCGGTCTCTCGGACGCAGATAATTCGGTCTCACGGACCGATAACTTTGTGAATGTGAATGTTTTCAACAGCGTTACATCTCCTCATGTACTGTCTTACTGGAAATCGAAACTTTGCAAGAAAAGAAGAATTAATATATCAAACTATATATCGCAGCCCTCACCTCCAATGCCGGCCATCTTGGGTGAGTCACTATACCACAAGGACAGCAACATGTTTCGTCTGCTCAACAAAGTTAAGCCCTGTTCGGCGGGGATAGTACTTGGGTGCGTGACCAAATACGAATACCCTGTGTTGTAAGAACTTTTTTTTTCTTTTTTTTGGCCCTGCTTTTCCAAGGCGATATTAAGCGTGCAGAGCTGCTATCCTTGTGTAATGTCGTTTCTTCTATTTGTCAACTTTTTGTTCCTCATTTCGCCGTGGCCGTATGTATGTGTATTTATTTAATACATGATCGAACAAATAAACAGCGGGACGTGTCGTTCGAATTCTCCTCAATTCTCTCGACTGTTGATCTTTCAAAACAGTTAATCATGGCTTCAATCATTCGAAAATTCATACAGCTCGTCAATTTTGTGACTTTCAGTGTCTTCTATTTATTTTTCGGCAATCGACTATGGCAAGAGAAAATCCCATCATTTTCTCTTGGGTATGGTTAAACCTGTATGAGCGGGAACTTTCAGGAAATGAGTCTTCTATAATTTATACAGATAGCTTCTATTTATGACTGAAACGTTCGTACGAGAATTAATTCAATGTAGAAGCTTTCTTCGTGTTTTTATACCGAGTCCGCAATGCTCGGTCCGCGTTTTATACCTGAGTCCGTGTTTTATACCCAGTCCGTAGTCCGTAGTCCGTAGCCCGCAGTCCATGTTTTATACTGACCGCCAAAATACTCTCCGCTGACTGGTTATACATCACCGGCTCAGAAAAAAACCAATCGATAATCTCGAATGGTGATTTCTTTTTCTCACACAACGATTTTTCATTCTCAACAGTTAATTTAAATCTCGCATGGCAGTTTTTCATTCTCGATTGGTACTTATGATCTCGCATGACAATTTTTTATTCTCGTATAGCAATTTTATTTCTCATACAGTGATTTTCTAATCTCACGTAGTGATTTTCCAATCTCGCACAGTGATTTCTCATTCTCACACATCGATCACTGAGACTCGATAGGTGATTTTCAACTCAACCCACTTTTGTCATGCTTGGCTTGCCATCTGATGTGTGTGTGCAGTCAAGAGGGGTGAGTCGGGGGCTTGTCGAGTGAAAAGCAATGCTTCAGCATAGTTATTTCATCAGCGCATTTTATTGTCTGTTTCAATATATGTGCAGAACGATAACTCGCCTCGACCCTCTCCAGCAAGCAGAGCGAATCTACACTCACAGTGGGCAAATGTGTGATAATATGTTCTGCTAATCTGTGTTTTGTATTTTGGTTACTCCGGCTTGTGCGGAGGTTTTACGGGTCATTGATATGTAAAGCCTCGAATGCCTATTTAAGGCAAGGGATAAATCCCGGTCGTGGATGAAAGAACTTCGTCATTATTTGAGAAGGAATAATTTCGCTGAAGTAAGCAAACGGATCTTTCCTCACGTCGCTCAATGTTTAGGAATCGACATTCCTGCCGTGTACAGCCATGTTTGTCGCAGAGCAAAAGTAGGAGTTTGTTTGAAAGATAACGACGATAAATTGTTGCTGTCGACCGGAAAAGAACACGCCACCGGAGAAAACTGCTCATACATTTTGTAACGCAGAGAGGAACAATTCCCACCAGCTACATCAAGAAAGTCAAATGGTGTAGTTGGGCAACAAAAGGATTCAAAACGACTGAATTTCGTTTTAGTTTGCCTTCCAGTTTTTAAAAACTTTTCTTTTTGTAGTGGATCAATGAATTTGGAATTTCTCCGCGACTTCGTTATCAGCCATTATCTCAGAGTTCCGCAAGCAAAAGTCAGTCTATCAGTAATAAAGAATGGCCGTTGTCCGAAAATGAAGCGTAAGATTATTTAATTTTGGATAATCTTCAGCTCCGCATCCGCAAAGCAGTAAGTAGGAGTTTTAGCAAACCACGACGGCGACGGCGACGATGAGTGTCACTAAACAATAGGTTTAATAAATAAACAATAACTATGCACGTGCGTTTGAATCTTGATACATTCTTTGCCGTCTCTGCAAAAAAACAGCGTGAAATGACTAACTTTCCCGATGTTTGAAGAACGCGACTTGCAATGGCTAATTTGCATATCTCCTTTTTCGAATTGAACGCTGTCGGTGCGTGCTTAGTGTGGGCAGGTTTTTTGGACTGATAGGGCAGCTGAACACGATTTACACAGCTACGACATTCTTATTACTGATAACGAATGACTTTGGCTGCGGAACTCTTGAGATAAATGGCTGAGAATTCGAGTCGAGGAGGAAATGAGCAAATTCATTGATTCCAGCTATACAAAAGAAAGAGTTTAAAAACTGAGGAACTAAACGAAATTCAGTCGTTGGAATACTTTCGCCCAATAAACCATTACCTCTGTTTCTTGATGTAGCTGATTGGGAATTGTTCCTCTCTGCGTTACAAAATGTATTGAGCAGTTTTCTCCCGGTGCAGTGACTTATTGCCGGTCGACAGCACAATTTATCGTCGGTTATCTTTCAAACAAAACTCCTAATTTTCTCTGGAAAAAACATGGCTGTATCACGGCAGGAATGTGATTCCTAAACATGAGCCGACGGAGGAAAGATCCGTTTGCTTACTCAGCGAAATTAAAATTCCTTCCAAAATAATGACGAACGTTCTTTCATCAACGCACCGGGATTTATCCCTTGCCTAAATAGGCATCGAGGCTTTAAATATCAATGACCCCGTAAAAACAACTCCCCACAGCCGGAGTAACAAATACAAAACACCGATTAGAAGAACAATTTATCAGCACATTGCCCACTGGGAGTCGTAGATCTCGACCTGCTTGCTGGGAGAGGGGGTCGAGGACGAGTAATCGTTTCTGCCAAATTGAAACAGAACAATAAAAGCCGCTGATGAAAATAAACTAGCGAAGTATTGCACCCTCTGACAAGGCCCCCGACTCACCCCCTTGACTGCCACAACACAACATACAGTTATGGGCAAGCCAAGGCATGACCAAAAGTGGGTTGAGTTGAAAATCACCTATCGAGTCTCAGTGATCGATGTGTGAGAATGAGAAATCACTGTGCGAGATTGGAAAATCACTACGTGAGATTAGAAAATCACTGTATGAGAATTAAAATTGCTATACGAGAATAAAAAATTGTCATGCGAGATCATAAGTACCAATCGAGAATGAAAAACTGCCATGCGAGATTTAAATTAACTGTTGAGAATGAAAAATCGTTGTGTGAGAAAAAGAAATCACCATTCGAGATTATCGATTGGTTTTTTCTGAGCCGGTGATGTCATAACCAGTCAGCGGAGAGTATTTTGGCGGTCAGTATAAAACATGGACTGCGGGCTACGGACTACGGACTACGGACTGGGTATAAAACACGGACTCAGGTATAAAACGCGGACCGAGCATTGCGGACTCGGTATAAAACACGAAGAAAGCTTCTACATTGAATTAATTCTCGTACGAACGTTTCAGTCATAAATAGAAGCTATCTGTATAAATTATAGAAGACTCATTTCCTGAAAGTTCCCGCTCATACAGGTTTAACCATACCAAGAGAAAATGATGGGATTTTCTCTTGCCATAGTCGATTGCCGAAAAATAAATAGAAGACACTGAAAGTCACAAAATTGACGAGCTGTATGAATTTTCGAATGATTGAAGCCATGATTAACTGTTTTGAAAGATCAACAGTCGAGAGAATTGAGGAGAATTCGAACGACACGTCCCGCTGTTTATTTGTTCGATCATGTATTAAATAAATACACATACATACGGCCACGGCGAAATGAGGAACAAAAAGTTGACAAATAGAAGAAACGACATTACACAAGGATAGCAGCTCTGCACGCTTAATATCGCCTTGGAAAAGCAGGGCCAAAAAAAAGAAAAAAAAAGTTCTTACAACACAGGGTATTCGTATTTGGTCACGCACCCAAGTACTATCCCCGCCGAACAGGGCTTAACTTTGTTGAGCAGACGAAACATGTTGCTGTCCTTGTGGTATAGTGACTCACCCAAGATGGCCGGCATTGGAGGTGAGGGCTGCGATATATAGTTTGATATATTAATTCTTCTTTTCTTGCAAAGTTTCGATTTCCAGTAAGACAGTACATGAGGAGATGTAACGCTGTTGAAAACATTCACATTCACAAAGTTATCGGTCCGTGAGACCGAATTATCTGCGTCCGAGAGACCGAGGCAATTATTTCGAAAGTGCCGCATGTCCGACTAACTTTTTGTTCTCTACTTTCCCAGCCATGCAGTATCAGATTTTTTTTTCTCTTTTTGATACCTTTTCTCATCTTAGAAATTTAAAAAAAATGCTTCCACCGTGGAGTCACTATACCACAAGGACAGCAACATGTTTCGTCTGCGCAACGAAGTTAAGCCCTGTTCGGCGGGGATAGTACTTGGGTGGGTGACCAAATACGAATACCCTGTGTTGTTAGAAATTTATTTTTCTTTTTGTTGGCCCTGCTTTTCCAAGGCGATATTAAGCGTGCAGAGCTACTATCCTTGTGTAATGTCGTTTCTTCTATTTGTCAATTTTTTGTTCCTCATTTCGCCGTGGCCGTATGTATGTGTATTTATTTAATACATGATCGAACAAATAAACAGCGGGACGTGTCGTTCGAATTCTCCTCAATTCTCTCGACTGTTGATCTTTCAAAACAGTTAATCATGGCTTCAATCATTCGAAAATTCATACAGCTCGTCAATTTTGTGACTTTCAGTGTCTTCTATTTATTTTTCGGCAATCGACTATGGCAAGAGAAAATCCCATCATTTTCTCTTGGGTATGGTTAAACCTGTATGAGCGGGAACTTTCAGGAAATGAGTCTTCTATAATTTATACAGATAGCTTCTATTTATGACTGAAACGTTCGTACGAGAATTAATTCAATGTAGAAGCTTTCTTCGTGTTTTATACCGAGTCCGCAATGCTCGGTCCGCGTTCTATACCTGAGTCCGTGTTTTATACCCAGTCCGTAGTCCGTAGTCCGTAGCCCGCAGTCCATGTTTTATACTGACCGCCAAAATACTCTCCGCTGACTGGTTATACATCACCGGCTCAGAAAAAAACCAATCGATAATCTCGAATGGTGATTTCTTTTTCTCACACAACGATTTTTCATTCTCAACAGTTAATTTAAATCTCGCATGGCAGTTTTTCATTCTCGATTGGTACTTATGATCTCGCATGACAATTTTTTATTCTCGTATAGCAATTTTAATTTCTCATACAGTGATTTTCTAATCTCACGTAGTGATTTTCCAATCTCGCACAGTGATTTCTCATTCTCACACATCGATCACTGAGACTCGATAGGTGATTTTCAACTCAACCCACTTTTGTCATGCTTGGCTTGCCATACACTCAGCCCTGGAAATTTCTGGCGATGACTACGTAAGAACTGGCGAGTACGATATCAGCCATTATTATCCCGGGGTAATCCATCGATGCGAAATCGATGAATCGAAAAAACCAAATCGATCATATAAATCGATAAAAATTAGTTCACATTGGTATATCGATTGGTATCGGTCAATCCGATTGATTCAAGTCGATAACCACACAAAAATCGTTGAGCAACTGGCATCGATTGGCACAAGCCTCGAAACGAGACCGTCACGCCACGCTACCTGTCCGATCCTCTGCCATTTTTAGGAGCCCTGCGGACGAAATTGGTAAAACACTCTCCAACCCAGTCTTTTCCGTGCAAAGAATCGACTCTGTTTGCAACGTGTGGGGGGTCGAATGACAGGTTCTCACCATGATTGGAGACCCACCTTGAGGTTTAACAAAAGAAACAAACAACAGAAACAATGGACCCTTTAGTCCCTAAAGCAAAAGGCGTTACGACTCTATCCTCGCCCGATCCTACGCCAATGAATTTCGAGCTTGTAGGAGACTGCAAGGGCCTACCGCTCGAATACAACAATGCATCTCATTGAATTTCATAGGCACCATAAAACAACACAAACAAAAAA
>JAHPZR010014173.1:0-2500 GCA_019787425.1 Platygyra sinensis
AGAGAGAATGTCCACTAGGACCGAGCCATTTCGAAAACATGTGGCACATCATGAAAAATCAAAATTTTTCATATTCTTCCCAGAGATAGCCTATGGTAAGCCTAGAAACGTGGTGTGATTTTTTTCTTGAAATATTTTTTTAAACCCGCCAAAAAATCAAAAATCCGTTGCGGTCCCACGTCTGGTCAAAAACACGCAAAACTCAGTGATTAATACCTAATCATAAACTTCGCTCTGTTTAATCCCCATCAAAATAACACTCCAGTTTGAGCCTAGAAATTTATTTTTGAGGAGTTTACAAGTCTTTTGAGGCCAATTATAATTCTGTGGGTTAATTTTCAAGGTCACGAAGAGCCGCTTAAAATCAGTAAAATTCACGTCCTAAAAATTCTTAATTATGCACACTTTTTCAATCGGCAAATTCGCTACCCGGTAAAACACCAAAACACCTAAGATTTTGACGTTTCGAAAGACGAAATGTCAGTGTAAAACCTGGTATAAAAATTATTTTCGGGCTTTACATCAGCGTTGAGTACTAACGCTCTCAAAATCGTGTTAATCACAACACTAACCTGCTAGAAACAAAAACAATAGGCAAGTGTCTGGGATTCGATAATCAAAAGGAACCTGAAAATGTCTTCTTGTATTTGATTTCCTCGGTATTTGGACTTAAACTATGGCAGAAAAGTCATGTTTAAGCTTACCTCCTGTGAGACATTACATTCAAACGTTAAGTACTGGCATATTCAGAATCCTACACGCACCATAATCATTGCGGCGCGTGGTGTTCGGGGAAGTACATCATTTTCTAATTGACATTCAACCAATGAATCCGAGAAAATCCAGCACATTTCTGTCCCTTGTTCTAAAAGAGCAATCCATAAAAGTAGTGAAGCCTTCTAGCGTCAGTCCCTTGCTTGTAAAGAGAAAAGCTTATGTTCTGTTCTCGACGAAATGTAAATATGGCGTTTGATGTCGACTTCATTTCTATGTCACGTAATGGTCAGTTGATGGGATTTTGTCACGCATTGCCAAAAATTTATTAAGACGTTCAAAGCAAACAATTTTTATTTGAAAGGTTGTCTTAAGAAAAGAACTCGTTATTTAGCGGGGCTGTCTAACGAAAAGATATCGCGTAATTCAATCATAGTCAAACTGTGCCAATGTACTAGCGCTGACACAGCTGCAGTAACGCTTAATTTTTATCCCATCTGCAACATTATGTGCACAGAAGTTTCCTCTGCAATGATTTTAACAAGGAACTGAAGGAAAACAAAACTGGTGCTTACTGGTTTTAACAAGTTCATTTTCCATTGCAGTCGTTAGTTTTTCAATGCATATCACACTTTGTGCTAGAAATTGTTTGTTACATTTCCATACAGCCCTTCTTTTACGATATTTTGTGGTCTTACGTTTCAGTGTCGGAGTTCTGCAAAAAAACCTTTCATGCAATGATTTCAAACAGAAAAAAAAGACTGATGTGATGTGATCCATACGCTAAAACTAATGCATTTCTCTCAGAACGTAGCCTTATTTTTTTTATCCTAGCGGTGTAAAGCCGATCGACTGACGTGCTTTGTGTCACGCGCCACGCGAGAAGTGATAAAACTGATAAAATTGTCACGTAACTGAGTGCACAAAAAACCTAAAAAATGTTTATCCATTTACGTCGTTTCATTGCAAAAAATTATTTTAGAAGAAGAGGCATTTCATAACGTGAATTTAGTCTTTCAGCTTTTTGAGAATATTTTATCTCTATGACGAGAAGAATCCCACAGAGGCATGGTTTGTTTTCGCATTGTACTCATGTACGCAGCACCTCATAACGTTTTGCACATTTTTATGAATTTCTCTTTCGATGGATAAAGATTAGTTTCTAGTTGTAAAGTAGAGTTCAGTCTGGATACGAGCCTAGTGGCTCATCAGGCCGGAGTTTATCCCGGTTTCTGTAGCATGAAGCGACTGGGGGTATTTCTACTCCCCTCTGGACAGGCCTGTAACCAGGATTTTATGCGGGGGGGGGGGGGGGGGGTGCTAACAAGGTCAAAGTGGACCAAACTACCGAAATGTATTTTATATTGTCTGATCCGTTTATTTAGGAAAGTAGCAATACATGAGAAATGTAACAGCAAAGTACACGGTAGGAGCTGAATATTACATATGCCGAATAAAACTGTTAAGTTCTCCAGGAAAATGCCGCTAAAATGCTCAAATAATGCTCAATGCTTTTGCCTCACTAAAATGCTCGAAAAAAATGCTCGCATAATGTACAAAAGTCAGTCAGCTAAAGCTCCTAAGGTGATCTCTTTACAAATAAAAAGCGGCTGCATACATATAACAGACAGGGGCACCCAACGACAATTTTCGGAAAAATATCTGTTCGGAAGACGATTTGAGATCCAGAATTTTCGGAACATTTGTTGTAAAATTACTTACTTGCCTGCCTCTCCTAGGATTTTCGAACATTTAAAAAATGGTGAAATTGCCCATTTTCAACGGA
>JAHPZR010014173.1:10000-11524 GCA_019787425.1 Platygyra sinensis
GCCTTCCAGAAAGAAGTGAGCACCCAGTTAAGAGATGGTGTTGCGGTGGATCGATCCAGCATCGACAGAGATCCCAGTTGATTTGATAACGAGATCGTTTAAGTCCTGTGGCATCAACAATGCTCTCGATGGAACTGAAGATGATGCGGTTTGGGATGATCAGGAAGAAGCAGAAGAGCCAGAAGAGCAGATAGACAATGAGTTCGAGACAGACAGCGAGGCCGAGGACGACGAGTAGCTGAGCTCAGCCGAGATTCCAAACAAATCGTTCTTTTCAGAGCCACCCCGCTTTTTTTTAGAACCAACAAATCCGATAAAGTCAGTGATCAACATTGTTTGTCTTTTGTTTCTTCCTTTACCAGTATTTATTTACATACGTACGTCACTTTAGCATTGATTATTAGGGAAATTTGGAAAAATTATATTTTGTTGCGCAAAAATACTCGGTTATAAGACGCACCCCGAGTTTTGAGCAGATTTTGATTGAACAAACATATTTTCTCGGCAAAAATGGTGCGCCTTATAAGTGAATAAATACAGTATACAACATGTATGACAGTGCTAAAAACTTCCTTTGGCATTTTGTAAAATACAATCTTTATTCAGTGGGCCTTTTCTACATATATGAACAAATGTGCCAGATACATAAAAATGTGATATCGATTGTAAATCTTGAAAAAAGGGCTCATGAACTTGAGAAAAGGCTTGATGAAAATAAAACATCAAGTTAGATCTTTCAAATTGAAAAAAAAATAATTTGAAAAATATATCAGCAAGCTCTCTGACAGCAAGCTCTCTGACAACAAGCTCGTGAAAATAATCTTGGACGCCGCAACTCTTACTCGCTTAGCCGCCGGAATCAGCTGGATTGCAAGAAAGGTCGCGAAAGAGACGTTCACCGCCGACCCTAGCTACAGTGCCATGAACTATGGCAAGTTCACCCTTGTAATGGCTGGAAGCATCGAATCTCGAAGACCAGACGATTCTTCCTGATTACGTTTAAAGATATGATCTTTTTATAAAATGGCCAGCATTGCTATTGTGATCGGCAGGGCGATAATAAATGCGGCAGCTTTCACTGGCGGCAACTATCTCGCACAATATTTGAGTGGCGGTGGAAAGGCCGCATTAGCAGAAAAAACGCATCATGACAAAGCCCTCGAAAAATATCAAGAGGATGTGGCAAATTACACGTGCGAGCGCACGCAGCTCCTTGACTGGATTGAAACCAACAGAGAAATTAAAGATCAAGCAAAGCAAAACATCACTAACACCGATTACGCGTTCAACCTCTACAACCAGTCGCACCCAGTCTACAAATTGACAATGCCAAAAGAGCCGAAGTTCTCAGACTATTATCAGCCAAGCGATCGGCAAAAACAAGGCGACCTTCTTTTTGTTAGTGGTAGCGCCTTGGATACGCAGCTTTTCTTTCCTTTAAACTTTTTTTGTCGTATAAATAAATGGATGCCAAGCTTGCCAAAATATACTACAGCCCCCAGGGCTACTGGAAAGGCATATCTG
>JAHPZR010014174.1:5000-11611 GCA_019787425.1 Platygyra sinensis
AACCACTTTTTTCTGGCAGATGCCTGATGATTTTTATGGTAGAATCATGAAACTCATAGTAGCAAGTAATAACTGATCCAGCTCTCAACTTGCGATGTTATTTAAATGGGCTGTACACATGACTTTTTACCTTAACTTGTCCACGTTCTTTGTAATCTGTCCATGTTGACCCATCTGTGGACAACTTAAGTTTGTAGGTCGTCACCCACTGATCTGTTTGAGAATTCCCTTGAGTGGACACAGCACAGATGATATGAAGTGTTTGTAGATCAATCTGTAGATGTGGATTAATGTCACTTGTTTTTGCACACCATGACGATCCTGAGTTCAGTCGACCATTCTTGGCTGCTGTGTTGGCATCTTTTTCAGAAGAAGCAGTTATATTATTGTCTGGAATTGATCTACTTTCCATTCCAAGATCCAAATCTACACAGTCTCCTGAAAATTATATAAAAAGATAAAATTTTTATGTATCACACTCTTTTGTGGAATTAACTCACCTAAAAGGAGAAAGGCATGTCCAGATACATGCCAGTACATTCACAATAATATTTGAATATTTGAATCTGCCCAGGAAATGTCTGTGCAATTCACTTATTCTTTTTGAAATTAAATTAAAAAAAATTGCCACTCTCTGAAATCTCACAGAATGTTCTAATACTCTATTCAACATTGAAATAACATGAAAAATTAACGGTTCAACATACTGAGAAGTTAATCTATTTCATTTCCTGCTCATCTGTTCACTACCTGTACCAGAGTACAGATGACATCAAAACAATGGGTTATTAAAGAACAAAGAAGTGGCATGAGGCGATAGCCGAGTGTCACTGATGTTATTATATTTTGATGTCTTCTCTGATCTATTACTGTTAAACAGATGCATGGGATTGGCAACATGGGATATACTTGTTCAGAAAATAAAGAAAGCAAAAGAATGTTGATGACATCAAAATGCAAAAATAATAATTTGTAATGACTTGTGCACCAGTCATTTGAAACCCCTGCACCCCCCCCCCCTCCCCCCAATTTGGGCCCTAGCGAGGGATTGGCAGGGCTTTCTCCTCAGATACACTCCATGTTGGTTCCCCAATAGGTGGAAAATTCGCTGGAAGTCAAGCGGGGCAGTCACTCCCTGGTCATCTGCATGAGTACTCTTTTTGTTTTGAAACGATTTAATTGTTTACATTTTATAAAGCATATTCAAAAACTCATTAATAATTCATGAGCCTAACCGCCTATCAAAACACCGATAAAGCGTCACGTGCATGAGCTTTATATACGATAAAACACTCCTCGTTAGTATTCTTTATATAAAGAATACTGATAAGGCATAGCTTGTTTTTCTTGTATGCTAAAATCTTCCCCTCACAATTTGAACCTTTGTTCGGACTCCCAAGACACATGCTTTTTGTGGAATGTTTTTGAAGCCGTTCAAAAAACTTGCAGCACGTGTTTTATCGGGTCTAAAACCACTCGGCTGCGCCTCGTGGTTTTAAACCCCATAAAACACTTCTGCTCGTTTTTTAAACATTACTTAACCATCATTAGTATATACTAAAACGGTGGATAGGGTTGAAGGCGCGGGTGGATTGGCTCGTCAAACTCCAAATATCCTTTGCTATTTACCTCCGAGCAACTCGAGAGAAAATGGCATCCCACTTTGCATTCGGGACAAGTGAAGAAATCATTCAAATTAATTTTTTTGTGGTGTGTATTATCTCACGGTTTTAGTATATACTAAAACAACTATTCTCCTCAGTGTCCGTGGCTAGGGGTGGATATTTACTGAGCCGCGAAGCGGCGAGCTAAATATCCACCGCTAGCCACCTCCACTTCGGTGAATAGTTGTTAACTATACATAATAATATCGTCAGGCATCACTGTCTCGCAATATCTTTTATTCGTTATTGGGGAACATACATCTCGATCTGGACAGGACTGACTTTCACTTTTGATTTCATGATGTACTTTGATCGATGATTAGTGCATATGAATTGCATCAGGTTTCTGCGCCCTTTGATCAGTCGAATCAATTCTTTTTATAGTGTGACATACCTGGTCGCCCAACTGGGCAATCTCCTTTTTGAGATGTAAGTTAAAGATGAAAGCAAACATGGAGTCACCTTGTGGACCAAAAAGCACGGGAGACTAGCCTAGTTTGTTTTCACATTGGTCTTCTATGTAGCATGTCATTTCTTTCATGAAAATTAGTTTCTTTATGAAGGTAGAAATGATGTTACGTTTTTCACAAACTTGAGAATTTCTTATTACTCTTGTCTCTGTCTATTTGTATGTAATTTTGTTGCAAAATTGGCTTTCGTTCCAAGTTTGTTAGCGATCGTGTTTCGCAATAACAGTATGATGTCAATTTCATCCACACTCATTTTATCAGTCCTTCAATGGAAAT
This sequence comes from Platygyra sinensis, assembly GCA_019787425.1. NCBI lineage: Eukaryota > Metazoa > Cnidaria > Anthozoa > Scleractinia > Merulinidae > Platygyra > Platygyra sinensis. The sequence goes on from JAHPZR010014174.1 coordinate 7,411, forward strand.
TGGACCACATTTTCAAAGGGAGTTAGTCATGTAGGAAGGTATTTGAAAAGTTGCCAATTTTAATCTTTTCTTTTAAGCATGTTTTCATCTAAAGCTGCATGGAACGCCGCTTTCGTTGCGGAGCATCTTCGACATATATAGTATGTTCGCAATTGCTATGAGAATAGTTGAGTCCTTTTCATTTAGTGGCAGAGTGCAAGATGTGCTATAATTGTTTTGGAGTGTAATTACTTTTCATACTTGTTTGCGAACCCACATTTTCATTGGCTAAACCAGAGTACCATATTTTTTTCGCATAGGGGGTAATGGCGGGTGTACAAACATGATAATGATAGGGTGTAAATTCTAGAGGGTATGGCATGGAGGGTTTAGTCCTTATGTGGTCCAAATGAGCTGGACATTCCGGGGAAGGGGGGGGCTTACATGGAAATTACCCGTTCTCGTATGTGGGGGTATGGATATTTTTCTTGAACGACACATTTGGGAACTCGTCAGTGGAAGAGCTGCCCATGAATGAAAAGGGCTTTAGGAATGCTCGTCGGGAATATTTTGAATTTAAGCTTCGGCTATGGTTAGTGACCTTAGATGTGTGGTAGCATGTTGCATGAGCTTTACTTACTAGACGCCTATGGGAATAAAGTAAAACTATAAGAGAAAGATACCGACTTAGGCCAGCCTCTAGTGGGATTTCATAGGTGAAACGATGTGTCGTTTCCGTGATTCAGAAATATACGGTAACGCTGAACAAAAGAGACGTCGTTAGCGACCAGTAAAGAATCACGCGCTTTATTTTATTTAACACGAATCAAGCAAACAAACCTAATCATCTTTATTTCTTGTTTTTTTCTATTATTTTATTATTTTATTTTTATATTTTTATTATTTATTCAATGCACTAACACTGAGCTAGACTTAGCATTACGGAAATAGCACTATTATCTACTTACAGTAAACGAGTACAGATATCTTACATGGCAATGGCTTAAGGCAAAGTAAAAAAAAAATAAATACATTAAAAAATAAAATACTAAAGCAATACAGGTATTAGTTCACTAATTTCAGCCATTATTGATTAGGGGGCCAATGCGATACTTGAGGAGTTTTCATTAGGGCAAAGGATAAGGTTTGCGCTTACGCCTATACTTAATACAGGACTTGGGCATTACGGTCAATTTATTACTTATGGCTATATACTTATAGCTCGGGGAATACTAACGATAGACTAAGATCATTTCCATACGCAAGTCTTTTACATATGAAATTTAATTTTTTATCATTTTTGATTATTTTAGTATAAGTTTAGTACGCATCTATTGCAGACACGGGGGGGGGGGGGGATAGTTGGTGTGGCTTCTGATGGCGTGGATTTATCTTCGGCTGCTGCGAGCGCGCCTTGTCAGAGCAGGACTCAAGAGTTAATTATCGCACGCCCAGCTAGGCCACAGGTGACACTTGGAAAGGAGAAATGAGTTAGTTTTAAGTATATACTAAACAGACCGGTGAGATAAGCTCCATCACGCATCCAGTTAACATAAAAATATATATATTTGAATGATTTCTTTGTGTTCATACAATTGTTACCGAGATGCATAAGTGGGATGCGCATTTCTCTAAGGAAGGAGTTGCTGCGGAGGTTTAACATAAGGCCAAGGTGAATATTTGGAGTTTTGAACGAGGCCATATCACCCAGCCGTGCGGCGGCTATCAAACCGCATTAATGCACGCGCCGTTTTAGTATATTACTAATGTATGGTTATGTAGATAGTTTAAAAAACGAGCCGAAGTGTTTTAAATGGGGGTTTAAAACGGCATTCGTGATAGGCGCTAGTCGCGGTGTTTTTAGAAAGGCCGATTATAAAGCACTGTGGCTGCTATTACGTTTCTTGTAACGGCGGTCCTATCAAAACACATTCGCGACGAAAAACCTGGTGTGCTTGTCAGAGGTTGCCGTCAAGCAAAGGTTCAAAATTGTGAGGGTAATGATTTTAAGCATTGACGGTATAGAAAACAAGATATAGTGCCTTACATCAGTATTCTTTGATATAAATGAATACTTAATTCGCAGGAGTGTTTTGATCGTTATATAAAGCTCGCTGCAGGGGGGGGGGGGGAGGGGGGCGTGAGCGCTTTATTTCGTTGTTTTGTGATAGGTCGGTTAGGTCTCTGATTACTTAGATGAGGTATATATTGAATATGCTTTAATTTGATAAAATGTAATACAATTAAATTGGGTGGGAAAGGGTGGGCGTTTGCACGTTAACAACCAGGAGATATCTCATGCTAGGATAGACTGGCCGTTGGGAGGTGACTGCGCGCGCCGCTTGACTTGCCGAGTGGCGGTAATTTCCTTTATGCCCTAGTTGAGGGGAACATACAACATGGGAGGTTTATCTGAGGAGAAAGCAGGTCCTGGCTCTTAATTCCCCGGCTAGGGTCGGGGCCAAATTAAGGGGGGATTGGGTGGGGGGGGTGGCAGGGGTTTCGTAAATGACCTGGTGGGGCATGGGGCAAGTGTATCCGATTACCAAATTTATTATTTTTGCATTTTGGATGTCCTCATCATTACATTTTGGGTGCTGTTCTTTATTTTGCTGAAGCAAGTATTATATCCTGAGCAATGGTTGGCCGTCAATCGTCATCATCGTGTTAAACAGTAATAGGTATATCTAATGTAGATGAGAGCATCAAATATATAATAACATCAGTGACACTACAAACAAGGGTCTATATGACGTCCTCATGCTATCCTTCTTTGTTGCTTATAATAATCCCATGTTTATGGATGTCATGCTGATACTTGTCTGTACTAGGTAGTGGAACAGATGAGCTTATGGAAAATGATAATAAGATTAACTTCCTCAGTATGGTTGAACCGTTAATATTTTCGATGTTATTTACGAATGTTGAATAGACGTATTAGAACATTCTGTGAGAATTTCGAGTAGAGTGGGGCTAATATTTTTTTACCTATTAATTTCAAAAGAATAAGTGGAATAGTGCACAGGGGGGTGTGTGACGATTTCGCTGGGCTTGAGATTGCAAATATTTCCAAAGGATTATTATTGTGAATGTACTGCTAGGTATCTGGGAGCAGTGGCCTTTCTCAAAAACGTTTTAGTGTAGTTTAGATTCCACAACTAAGAGGTAGTGATGACATAGAAAAAATTTTTTATCTTTTAATAGGGGGTTTCAATTTTCAAGGAGACTGTGTATAGATTTGGAATTCTTGGAATAGGAAAGTAGAGATCAACTTCCAGACAGATAGATAATAACTAGGCTTCTTCTGAAGAATAGGATGCCACACAGCTGAGGCAGCCATAAGAACTGGTCGTACTGAACTCAGGATCGTATGGTGTGGGAAAAACAAGTGAGCTATTAATTTCCAGGCGGGGGGGGGAGGGATCTAGGGCTAGTCAGATGATGGGCTGGACAAAGCACTTCATGATTCCTCTTGTGGCTGTGTCCTAGCAATCAATGGGTAATTCGTCAGTAAGCAGATCCAGTGGGGTGAGCTGACGCTTAGCCAAACCTTAAGGTTAGTCCACAAGAGGGTCAACATGGATCATTATTACAAAGGTTTAAGCGTGGACGTAAGTTAAGGTGATAAAAAGTCATGTGTACTAGAAATGGCCTCATTTTTAAATAACATCAAGGCAAGTTGAGAGCTGGTATTCAGTTAGTTTACTTGCTACTATGTAGTTATCAATGATTCTAAAACTGCAAATACATAAATCATCAGGGGCATCTGCGCCGTGATAGAAAAAGTTGGTTGACAGGTATAAGATATTTGAGAGAAAGTATTCTAGAACAATTACTATAATAGTCAATGTAAGTCAATAAAGACCTGAATCTCGCTGGTCTGGGCTGCCGGAGGTTAACCTGACTTTGCTTGTGGTGCCAATAATTGGCAAAGGCTGTGGCTCTAGGCAAATGAAAGTCAAGTGGGGCTTCCCATCTTCGAGTGACATACCTGGTCGCCCTCTAACTGGGGCATATCTGCGCTTTTTGAGTTATGTAGTTAAAGATGAAAGCTAAAAATGGCGTCACCTTGTGGAGCCTACAAAAGACACGGGAGACTATGGGCCTCAGTTTTTTTTCACCATTGGTGGCCTTCTATGTAAGGCAGTCTAGATTTCTTTCATGACCATTTAGTTTACTTTATGCATGGTATGTTAAAATGCTGTTACGGTATTCTTGATGG
>JAHPZR010014176.1:0-14990 GCA_019787425.1 Platygyra sinensis
TTACATTAATATTCTTTTTCTTTCTACTCACGTAGCAGTAATATACAGATTTTGATGGCATCCTTACGACACTTGGAACTATCAGGGTCAACATCAGCTTCACTGAGACACACAGCTGACGCTAGTCCATCAGCCAGCCCTTTGGTTGTACCTCCCTTTCCAAAACAACGCAGGTTCTTTATGGCATTTCTCATTTCTTCTCTTTTTTCCATAAAGTTCTGGGTGTGCACTGTGCTGTTGATTAAGGGATTACCAGATCGCATGCCACCCCGGAAATGCTTCTGGTGGTTTTGGTAACAAATTAATGCCAGTCGGAGATGAAAACCTTTTTCAAAGATGGCATTGACAAGACTGCACAGCTGAGTCTTTAAGTGCCCTAACAAGACAGGATTTGATATGGAACAATCTGTCACCAGGATCAGGTCCACGTTTTTGTCATTACGGCAGCAAGCTGTGCCTACAAGAAAAAAACAAAAACAAAAAGAGGACATTTAACAATGGTTCCAAGGCAAGTTTAACTTTTTTCCAGAGATCAAGCCATTATTTTAACATTATGTAATGATAAAGACTATGCATTTATAACACTTTGAATTCTCATGAATGATACATGTTAAAATTAAAAACATGTACCAGAGTTAAATGAAATGGTTCATGCCATTTTCTTAGTGTGACTGATAATGAGGAAGGTTATCTTTCTCATGCTCATGTGCCCATGCCAGTCACAGTTATAATTGGTGTTGAAAAATGCCCTCCTACTTTTTTTCAGAGCTTGTACATAAAACACAGCAGGCCTCCCAGGGGTTTTGGGGAACAAGGGAACATGAGACAATTCATTTCAAGGGAGCAAGGGATATTTTTGGTATTAATTCGAGGGAACGAGGGATCTCTCTAGATACTATAAACTAACTAAAGGCGCATCAAAACAGTTTCCAGCACTTAGATTTTGATAGGTCGTAATAGCCCCTCTTTATCACTTGATGCTACAATCATGATATCAAAAAACTGCTCAATCATTGGTAAACACATTGTCATCAGGTTACCATAGCAACAGAATGACCTGATTTAAACACTCATAATAGACCTCTTTAGCTTGGGCGGTTTGTTTTCCCATTGTAGACCACGTGATGATACTCTTGAGAATTATTGCTTTCAAATTTTCAAATAGTCCCGTGTATATGAATGAATAATTTTAAGATAGACAAAAGAGAAATTCTCCAGAGAATACCACGTGTTCTACAATGGGAAAACAAACCGCCCAAGCTAAAGAGGTCTATTGCAGTTTTAGGGGCTTTTGAAAAAAGTTTAAAAGATACATGTAGGTTCCAGAGCCACCTTAAATTTTCAAAACTTTAAGGTAGCTCTGAACCCTACGTACAGAGTATTTAAAAAACTTTACCAAGTTACATCTTATCATGCTTAAAAAATTCATAAAATACAATTCATCATGTCGTTTTTAGGTCCTACTGTTGCCATGGTAACCTATTATGCCACAAAAATGATAACAACATGTTCTTCAATGATTGGACAGTTCTTATTCAGAGTGGTAATAATGAACCATCAAAATCTAACTGCTGGAAAGAGGGTTCCCTATACTTTTTTTGTGGCATATTTGTGAATGGGCATTTTTACTTTGTGTGAAGCATGAATGAGAATTTATTTTTTCCGAGATTCGTAAATCTATATTTTTCTATCCTTGGGAAAACTGGTTTTGCATTTTTTTTGTGATCTGTGAAATATGCATTTAAACATGATTTTTGAACCAATAACTTTTGCAGGAAGAATTTTTCACTTTTTTGGACGTTTTAACATCATTAAAGCTCATATTTACCACAACAAACTTGCCCAAAACCTTGCCCATTCAACAAGTTTGCTGATGGAGGACCGAGAACTAACCACAGTGACAGCGAACTAGGATCCAGGAGGGCCTAAAATTTACTCTGCCATGATCATGTCACACACACCATTTTGATGCATCAAAATGGAGTTACTGTCAGTCCACTGGTAAATCCTCCATTGAGTCCCCCCCCCCCCCCCGCTCCCACTCTCAAATACGTTTCCCCTCTCTCATAAGCCTTTTTGTCAGGGAAGAAGGTTATTAAGCCCCCCCCCCCCCCTCCATTAATAACTGATAGACAGCATTTGTAGTGTAACAACTGTAACAGTTTATGTAGACTGATCCAGTATGGTCTATTAATTATATGCTGAAAGATTGTTTTTGATCTTCGGCTGCATGACCTCCAACTTCATGTGTTTGAACTTTTCCACTTTGCATTCTAGTTCTAATTATGGAGAATGGAGACCTTTTCCTGGCTGTGTGTTTAAATAGGCCCCACCACATGTATATATGTCAGAAGAAAAGTCAACAACATGTCAGGCTTTAATTTGTGCCATACGGAAATCAGTCATGCAACAACCAAACATTTTGAGATCGATGAGTTACCAAATTTTCTAAGGTATGGGGGCTGCACTCATGAACCTTAAGAATGCAGGAGCTCTGCTATTAATAGTACATTGTACTGCTATTACATTTGTAAAATCTCTCAGAACTGTCCTGACCATAAAATTTGTTTTAAATTGATAACTCACCAGCTTGAATGGTCAGCGATAGTGAGCGTGTAACTGGCTGCAGTAAGATTTGAGATTCATTGCCGATTGTCACTGATTTGACTCCACAAAGACTAAGCCAAGATTCCTTATAAATGGCTGCCCAGCGAAGTTTGTCCAACAGCACCTTTTTGTTCGGTATTTCAAAAGTTAAGTTAAACCAATTGTCACTCACGTCTTCAGTTCCTACAAGGCGTATTTCTGAAGGGTCGATACCTAAACCAGCATTCATGCTAATTACCAGTTTGTCCTTTGCGTCTTTCACGCTGTGGTCTGTTCTTTGTGAACCAATGCCAAAGCTTGCTATCTCCATTCCTGGAAAAAGAAAATTAAATAAGCATACTTAATGGTTTAATTAAACCTGCAGTGTGTTATTTAAAAGGTAACAATGTTATTGTCTAAGCTATGAACTCTCAAAAATTTTCATATTGCTCTTTCAAACAGCTCCAAAGTCCTCCTAATACCATAGTCCTCCAAAAAAGTGTGGAGCATATTAAATTAAACTAATAAAAAGGTCGGAGGATTGAAATTCAAACTAGAGAGGCAAACATCATGAAGCCTAGGAGTAGGACTGCAGGAGACAAACATTACTAACAACAGAGTTTGCCGTGTGCTGCATATCACTTGCAATGTGTGCCATAAACCAAGAATATACATGTAAGTACTCTGTCATCAGAGTGCCAGGCATCCAAACTACTGTATGAAAACATTGCATTCTCTCTTTTTGCTTGTCTTCCGGCACCTGCACTACCACACATCATGCCCACAGCAATGCTTGCACGCTTGATTGTTTTGCATTCTTCCACATGGATTCTTGAGGAAAAAAGAGACTGCTTGCAGTCTAGAAAGGCAGGTGTTACCTCACAATAAGGACAAGACAGAAAAAAAAGAAAGAATGAAAAAAGAATGAGATGCAAAAATGGACATGACTGAATGACTGACTGACTGTCTCATTTTCACTGATTCTGAAAACAAATAATTGCAATGTTGTTATTTTGGTGGAGAGAGACACTAACAGATAATTTAGTTATTCAGTGCTTCAGTTTGGATTTGTCATGTGAGAATCTTGAGCTTGATTGAAGAGGATCTTTTCTGTCGAGGTATAAGGGACTGGAAAATATGAGGGGTAACAGGATTGAGGAAAAATGCTGGTCCAGATGGCAGGATTGGTTACCATCCAATTTTTCCGAACAATTCAAGAGAAGATAAAATTTATTGAGCACTTGTAAATGGAATGGGACCATTAATACCCCTCTTTGAGGCAGCTACAGAGAGAAATCTAATGTATCAGTCAAATTGAAGCTTCAACATCCCCCGCCCCCAGGCATACCCCGGGTATTTGATGTCTCTTCCTGCCCCGGAGGGAGGGCATTTGATCACCACTCATAGCAGATTGTGCATTTGTGGTGGATTGGTTGAAAACCAAAGGCCTACACAAGCAGTGTTCCGTATTTGAAGGTGTTTAAGAACAATTTACATTTATAATAATGTTTAAGAAATAGAAAACATGCAATGTGTTTCTATCAAGTTTTAATAGAATTCTACTGGTATACTAATGCAAATGCTGTAATCTGATTGGCTCAGCCATTGCACACTATCAGCCATTACTGTGCAGTGGCTAGAGCTAGTCTACGAAATGGCGGCGTTTTATTGTTTTGCCAAAGCTTTGGAGGAAAGTTTTGGTCATAATCTAATTGTTAAATAGAAAACAGTTACGCATCAGTGCACATTGTGAATAATGTTTGAACCTGATGTAACATAATAGAACAGTTATCTTCTACGTGTTACTTGACAGCTTTTTTCTTTTTATGCAATGAGACTACGGTAAATTTATACAAACAATTAAACTACTCGCCCTCATTTTCTACGAGCAATAGTCAACTTGGCTGCACCTCGTTGACTATCTGCTTGTAGAAAACTAAGGCTCGTAGTCTAATTGTTAAATATGTGTTGTCTAATAAACCATGTTTACATGCACAGCTTCAGAAGCATAATAGAATCTACTGAAAAGTTAAGACAGTAATCTGGTTATTTTCCCGGGGGTGGGGACATTAGAACAGCTTTTCAGCCCAGTGAGGGGGGGGGATTTGAACAAAAATTTTTCAAAAATTCAAATGCCCGGAGGTTGATGTTGAAGCTTCGATTTGACTGGTACATTTAAATGATACATTCTACCCCTAGTTTTTGCTATGTTCCAATTCCAAAGCTATTTTAACACTAAGCTATGTTCCAATTCCAAAGCTATTTTAACACTTAGCTCATAACGGACTACAACCTGCAAGCAGTCCCCTCGGGTTAACTGTTCAAGGGACTTGAACGTCGCAAGTACCTGAGACTTGCAATTGCACACTCGTCTGTGCTTACCTTTACGCAGTTACAGTCTAAGCTGAGTCTACACACAACGGAAGTGTAGCAGCCCTCGTTAATAACTTGAAACTCTGTTTGTCGTCATCGCAAGCTTCTACCCGACCCACACACAACCCACCAGAAAAACGTTCCCGTATGTAATTACCTGGTAACTCAGTCTCCATGTCCACAGAAGACTGCTTAAAAACGCTGACACGTTCTGCAAGATCAGATCTTCGAATTTCCTTGAAAAGTTGCTCGAGGATCTCCAAGTTATCTTCTCTTAAGAGAGAATGGTGCATCATACGCGTAAACAGTTTCCTTGGAGTGAGGCAGTTCTCCAAAATTCCCAATGGGATTTTTCCCTGAAGTAAGAACTTCAAACCTTCGAGCTGGTCTTGTTCTATGTCAAGGGAAAGTCGCTCTAAGAACGCTAGAAAACGGTTTAAAATGGTTCCTCCACTCACAACGACTGGTGAGCCGCCATGAGCCATGAATGCAAAACACCTGCCGGTCTAAATAGTCTGAATCTAGCTTCATTTAGTTTTCAAACTTTGAGAGTATTTTGATCATCCTCAGTGCAGTGGACAGCGATGCGAGGTACGTTGTAAGTAGGCATACATAAAGTACCATGAGACCAAGGGGGCTGGAGGAAAAATTGGAATGGCATTATGTGGATCGGATTAAAGAATCGGATTTCGAATCTGATCGGCCAATCAAAAGAAACCCTGTCAAACAATGCAATCTATGATACAACTTGACTGGCGCAGTATTACTTTCTTTCACAATTTATCATAGCAGTGAGTGCAGTAAATAAAGGATTTGCCCAGAATGAACTGAGTCCTTGAAATAACAGAAAAGCAGATTTAATTCACGGAGCGAGGAAATTATATAAATTATGGCAAACAAAGAAAAACACGTTCTTAAAAGGGAAGTCATAAGACTATCTCAACATGAAACGAACCATCAAGGAGTCTCTTGCCCAGGTTGAATAGAAAAAAGAGGGTGGACCATTGCGCTCGTTCTAAAGGCTATAAAGAAGCTCGTGGGGTTGTTTTTACTAAAAACTAAAATAACTGTTGTACCGGTAATCAGAGATTAGAGCAGTGCGTTCACGTGCGTGACTTGCATTTTTGGTCTATTTTGGAAACATTCAGGAATGGCTCGATATAAAGCTACGCTCAGTGATCCAAGATCTGTCTTGATCATGGTGCATCAAAGGAACCGTTAAACCCGGGACCAGATTGGATTGATCGGTTGCTTTGATGCATCATGAACCAGACAGATCTTGGATCACTGATCCTGATCGAGATCACCCCAAAGAAACGCACCCAAGTTTGATCGAATGACAGATAGCAATCTCTATATGAAGTTGAAGCCTCCAGTAAAAGTATTTTAATCAATTAAGTTTTAACTTGTACTGGAAAAAATATTTTCCACGAAAGGCATTTGAACTGTTGGCGACACTTTGAAGTCAATTTCAGATCCCCAACACTTGTAGTAAATAAGCTCATTTTTTGAGAAAATAAAACCGTTTTCATCAGTAACTCTGGAAGACAGCGCGTTCCCAAATGTTTTTAAATTCCATGTTTCAGGAATTTGTTTTACATTGCTGGAATTTACACCTTGTTTTCACAAATGAAAAAGGGGATCGGAATTAACCATTTTGACCACAAGACTCGGCCATTTGGCTAGTTGCACAGCACGGAGAGTTTATTTTCTGGCATTTGACTATTCCGACCAGTTCTGAAACAGTCGAAAGTGGTGTTTGAACTTACTGACAGCAAATATCAGGGAACGGTCTTCTCAAAAAGCAACTTCTATATCTATAAAGGACACTACAGCACTAATATTGGAAAAAACGTTGTCGGCTCTGGCAGCTGACCATTGGCAAAAACTACCACACCCGGGGGGGGGGGGGGGCTACTTAACAAAGTTTAATACGGGGAGGCTCCGCCCCGAGGTCCAACCCCTTACTCTTTTATATACAATTTTGGCAGAAAAGGTATCCCTTTTATATACCTTTAATTTAAAAAAGAAACCCCTTTCGCATACCTACTTTAGGAAGTCTTGCTCTCATTTCGAAGTAGTGCTTAATAAGTAAACTGATACAGCCATAAGGGGCGTCTCTTATAATTAAAGGCCCTTTCAAATACCTAAATGACCGATTTCCCTACCCTTTTATATACCTCAACTTGTGAAATCCCTACCCTTTTATATTCCTGAAACCTGAAAAAGGTACCCCTTTCGGGCGGAGCCTCCCCGTATAGGCCATTATAGGGAGTACCCCCGCCCCGAGCTACCACATGACATTAAAGATCTCAATCTTCCCATCTTCCCGAGAAAAGCTAAACGGTATTTACTAAGGAAACAAATGTAACATCTAAGTCTTCCTAATTCCTCTATTATCTATTTTCACAACAAGTGGTCGTGAATGTGTGTATGTGTGTGTGTGTTTGTGTGTATGTGTTATGTATGCATGTAGATGTCTATATTTTAAAGTGAAACTTAACAAGTCTAGTGTCTAACAAGAAAACTATGTGGTTTATTTAGGCGCTGGGTATTTCCATCATTGTTATCTATATGGTTAAGTTTAACCATTAAATACCTCAATAACTTTAATGTAACTAGCCATACAAATATATTTTAAGGCCTGGTTTAAACGTCGCATTTTACATGCGCCGAATCAAAAACTAATTTTAGTCGACTCGAATGAATACGTTTGGCTGATTTGATTTAAACGTCGCATTGTCTTAACGAATAAAATTGCTGAGCGCAAGGGACGTGTTTTAAATTCCCATTCGAGCAAACATAAATTATTTAACATAATTTAATTTCGATTCGGCACATGTAAAATGCGGCGTTCAAATCAACTGTCGCACTTCAGTCGCATATTCGACTGGATCAGTCGAATATTCGACTGACTCGCATCGAATTGAAATATGTCGCATTTAATTGATTTAGACGTCGCATTTTACATGCACTTAATTTGGCAATTCGATTCGGCGCATGTAAAATGCGACGTTTAAACCGGGCCCTAATGTGATGCAATGAGGAAATGTGAAATAAAAATATTGTTGTTGTCTTGTCAAAAATAACCCGTTACACTGCTTAAATTACTACGCATAAAGCAGCTCACACAATAAGTAAGTATATATAAACTTTTCAAATCTAAAGATTTCTGAAATAAAATCTAAAAAATTCAAATTCACACTTTGAGATACTAAAATACAGTCAAACTACAACTCCCTAAAACTGCCACCTCTCAAAAACGGCTACACCTCTACAACAGCCACCCCTATAAAACGGCCACCTCTTTACAATGGTCACCTCTCTACTACGACAACGTTTTACAACGACTAACTCCTCTACCGCGGCCATCCCTCTACAACGACCACCTCTCTACAACGGCTACCTCTATACAAGGAACATATCTCTACAACAACGACCTCTCTACAATGGCCACCTCCTACAACGGCCACCCCTCTACAAAGGCCACCTCTCTACAATGGCCACCTCTCTACAAAGGCCACCCCTCTACAATGGCCACCTCTCTACAGCAGCCACCTCTCTACAACAGCCACTCTATACAACGGCCGCCCCTCTACTTAAGGGCCACTTCTCTACTATAGCCACCACTCTACAACGGTCACCTCCTCCCTACAACGGCTAGCTCTCTACAACAGCTACCTCCTCTCTATAGCGGTCACCCCTCTAAAACGACCACCTCTCTACAACAACCATATCTTTACAGTGGCCACATCTCTACAAAGGCCACCTCTCTACAAAGGCCACCTCCTCTACTACGGCACCCCTCTACAACAGCAACCTCTCTACAATGGCCACCTCTCTACAACGGCCACCTCTCTACAACGGCCACTCTATACAACGCCCAGCCCTCTATAAGGGCAATTTTTCTCCTACGGCCACCTCCTCTCTACAACGACTACCTCCTCTCTACAACGACTACCTCCTCTCTACAACGGCCAACCCTCTACTACGACCATCCCTCCTCTAGGGCAACCTCTCATAAACGGCTATCTCCTCTACTGCGGCCACCTCTCTACAGTGGCCACCTCTCCACAACAGCCACCCCTCTTGAAAGGCCAATCCTCTACTACGGCCAGCCCTCTACCAAGGCCCCCTCCTCTACTAGAGCCACCTTTCTACAACGGCCACTCTCTATAACGGCCATCCCTCTACTAGGGTAATTTTTCTACTACGGCCACATCTCTACAATGGCCAACTGCTGTCTACAACGGCCAACCCTCTACTACGAACGACCACCCCTTCTCTAGAGAAACCTCTCATAATCAGTCGCAAATACATTCTACAAACCACCCGACGCCATCCTCTCTTCAAAACCACGATAACATACGATCACGTAGGCGACGTAAAAATACTAAACGACTACCCACTCCTAACACTAATACACCTCTCGACCCATCTTCCGTTGTTAACTTATCTAACGTCACACTCACGCACGACGTAACGCAACTTCTAGCAAGAGGTCTTACATTTTGCCCCACTCCACGACAAATCAACTGGTCTGAAGTTAATGCAGACTTTTACGTCAACTTAAACAAAGACAGGACATTATCATCAAGTCGGCCGATAAAGGATCGGCGACTGTGATAATGGACAGATCCTGGTACATAAACGAATGTAACCGACAACTGAATAACCCAACCTTCTACGAACAACTAGAAAAGGACAAGACTGCCATGATACAAAAAAGAGTTACTGAATACGTTAAACGCATGTTCAACGATAAACTTATTGACCAGAAAACAAAACAGTACCTTGTACAAAACGACCCCAGACCTGGACGTTTTTACATACTCCCCAAAATCCATAAAGTTAACAATCCTGGACGACCCATAGTTTCTTCTAACAACCACCCCACAGAACGTATCTCTCAGTTTGTTGACTACTACCTAAAACCATTACTTTGTACTGTTCCGTCTTACGTTAAAGACACTACTGATTTCCTTAACAAACTTGCTAACTTGAACACTATCAACACACTGCTTCCCGACAATGCCATACTTGTCACGCTTGACGTCACTTCTCTTTATACCAACATCCCTCACAGTGAAGGTATTGAGGCTTGCCGCTTTTTCCTTCGCAAACGCAACGATAACCACATCCCCACGGAAACCCTTTGTGACCTCATACGGATCATCCTCAACATGAACAATTTCACATTTAACAACAAACACTACCTACAAAAACACGGTACTGCTATGGGCACCAAAATGGCTCCTTCATTTGCCAACCTTTTCAGTTGCCAAATTCGAACATGACGCGCTCACTAACGCACCTTATCTACCTCATACATGGCTCAGATTTCTGGACGATATTTTCGTTATTTGGACCGAAGGTTCAGATAAACTGAAAGTATTTGTCGATTATCTCAATAACCTACATCCCACCATTAAATTCACTTGTTCGCATTCCCTCACTAATATTCCATTCCTTGATGTGATGGTCTCACTTAAGGATGGTCTCATAGAAACCGACCTTTACACTAAACCCAGTGACAAACATCAATATTTACTTATTTCCTCATGCCACCCCACCCACACTAAACGTTCCATTCCATATAGCCTTGCACTTCGCCTTCGACGCATATGCTCCGACAATGACACTTACAAACAACGCTGTAAGGAACTTATGGACTACCTCGTCAATCGAGGTTACGAACTTAACTTCCTTAAAACCCAGATACGACGTGCTTCTGACATTTCTCGGAACGACGCTGTTAAACCTAAACCTTAACAACAGACAGATACTGTTCCGTTCGTCATTACCTATAATCCCGCTTTACCTAACATATCCCGTATAATTCACAAACACTCTAACGTGCTTTATTCATCTGGCCGCTGTAAAAATGTTTTTACTAATCTCCCCTTAGTAGCCTAGCGGCGTTGTAAAAACATTAGTGACATTCTAGTTAGAGCTAAATTGCCGGAACTTACTAACACCGACCAATCTAGGTCTCCATCCGGCTCGTTTCGGTGCAAAAAAACTAGTTGCACCGTCTGTCCTTTTATTGAGGATGGCCGTAATGAATATACTTTTTATAGTACTGGACAAACGTTTAAATCAAATCACATATCACTTGTGAAACCTCTAATGTTATTTACATGATTCAGTGCACTAATTAAATGTAATCTTCAGTACATTGGGGAGACCAAACGTCGTCTTAAAGACCGTTTTAATGAACATAGGCGACCAGTTATAACCCCCTTTTGTAGTTATACCCCCACTGCGGTTTCACGACACTTCCTGACTAGTGGTCGCGCGGAGGATCACATGATCCTTATACCGCTCGAACAACTGCACACTAGTCGTGACTCCATCAGAAAGGCCCGTGAGGCATTCCTCATACACAGAGGAAAAACACTGGAGCCTGCAGGCCTTAACAGAAGAGATGAAATGTAATTTAATTTAGCAGCTTATAATTTTCTTTTGTTTATTTCACCTTGTTATCATGTATTATTACCTTTTATGCATTTCCTTTTTTATTAATGTTACACATCACGTAGCCTTTTTATGTCATTTCCGGTGAATATAAAGATCTTGTAAGAAGCATTTATCCATTCAATAAACCTGAAGACGGCTGGTGTTGGCCAGCCGAAATATTGTAACAACGCCTATGTTCACGTTGTCTTGCAATTGACCAACCTTTGCAGTATATTTTCTATTCTCATAAACGGCTACCTCCTCTATTGCAGCCACCTCTCTACAGCGGCCACCTCTCCACAACAGCCACCCCTCTACAACGGCCAACCCTCTACTGCGGCCAGCCCTCTACCAAGGCCACCTCCTCTGCTAGAGCCACCTCTCTACAACGGACCACCTCTCCACAACAGCCACACCTCTACTACAGCCACCTGTCCACCAAGGCCACCTCCTCTACTACGGCCACACCTCTACAACGGCCACCCTCTACGACGGCCACTTCTCTGCAAGACCACCTCTCTTCAACGGCCACCATTCTAAAACGTTCACTTCTCTACAACAGCCAACTTCTGCACTACAGCCAGCTCTCTACCACGGCCACTCCTCTATCAAGGCCACCTCTCTACAACGGCCATCTCTATACAATGGCCACCTCTCTACACCAACCAACTCTCTAAAACGGCCAGCCGTCTACTACGGCTACCTCTCTACAACGGCCACCGCTCTACAACGGCCACCTTTCTACAATGGCCACCTCTCTTCAACGGCCACTTCTCTACAACGGCCAACTCCTCTACTACGGCTATCCCTCTACAACGACCACCTCTCTACAACGGCCACCTCTATACAATGGCCACCTCTCTACACCAACCAACTCTCTAATACGGCCAGCCCTCTACCACGGCTACCTCTCTACAACGGCCACCGCTCTACAACGGCCACCTTTCAACAATGGCCACCTCTCTTCAACGGCCACCAATCTACAACAGCCACCTCCCGACAACAGCCACTTCTCTACAACGGCCACCTCTATACAATGGCCACCTCTCTACAACAACCACCTCTCTTAAACGGTCAGCTCTCTACAACGGCCTCCCTTCTACAATTGCTACCCCTCTATACAAAAGCCACCTCCTCTACCACGGCTACCCCTGTACAACGGCCACCACTCTACAACAACCACCTCTCCACAATAGCCACCTCTCTAAAACGGCCTCCCTTCTACAATTGCTACCTCTACAAAGGCCACCTCTCTACAAGGGCCACCCCTCTACAAGGGCCACCCCTCTACAATTGCTACAGAGGCCACCTCTCTACAACGGCCTCGTTCCCAGGGCCTTTTCCCTGGCAGGGAAAAGGCCCTGGGAGGTTGCTCTCTATAATGGCCACCTCCACTGCTACGGCCACCCCTCTACAAACGCTACCTCTCTACTACGGCCAACCTTCAGATACGGCTACCTTTCAACCATGATCACCTCTCTACAACGGCCGCGTCTCTACAATGGCCATCTCATACTCTATCTACTATGACAACCCCTCTACAACGGCCACATTTTTCGTCTATGTTTGGTTTCTGCTTTATTGATAAGCTTATATTTTGATTATTGTGTATTTCTGTTAGTCAGCATGTTCCCGAAAGAAAAGTGTCACATCTTACACCCAACGTCATCACGACCACCTTCCTATAACGGCCACTTTCATTTGTCCCTTCTTAAAATGGGCACCTCTCTACAACGGTCACTTCCCTACTAAGGGCACCTCTCTACAACGGCCACCCGTCTTTTATGACCACTTCTCTATCACTCCTCACTGACGTTGGCCATCCCTTCAACAACAGCACATACCTCTACCACGGATAACCCTTTGTGACCTCATACGGATCATCCTCAACATGAACAATTTCACATTTAACAACAAACACTACCTACAAAAACACGGTACTGCTATGGGCACCAAAATGGCTCCTTCATTTGCCAACCTTTTCAGTTGCCAAATTCGAACATGACGCGCTCACTAACGCACCTTATCTACCTCATACATGGCTCAGATTTCTGGACGATATTTTCGTTATTTGGACCGAAGGTTCAGATAAACTGAAAGTATTTGTCGTTTATCTCAATAACCTACATCCCACCATTAAATTCACTTGTTCGCATTCCCTCACTAATATTCCATTCCTTGATGTGATGGTCTCACTTAAGGATGGTCTCATAGAAACCGACCTTTACACTAAACCCAGTGACAAACATCAATATTTACTTATCTCCTCATGCCACCCCACCCACACTAAACGTTCCATTCCATATAGCCTTGCACTTCGCCTTCGACGCATATGCTCCGACAATGACACTTACAAACAACGCTGTAAGGAACTTATGGACTACCTCGTCAATCGAGGTTACGAACTTAACTTCCTTAAAACCCAGATACGACGTGCTTCTGACATTTCTCGGAACGACGCTGTTAAACCTAAACCTTAACAACAGACAGATACTGTTCCGTTCGTCATTACCTATAATCCCGCTTTACCTAACATATCCCGTATAATTCACAAACACTCTAACGTGCTTTATTCATCTGGCCGCTGTAAAAATGTTTTTACTAATCTCCCCTTAGTAGCCTAGCGGCGTTGTAAAAACATTAGTGACATTCTAGTTAGAGCTAAATTGCCGGAACTTACTAACACCGACCAATCTAGGTCTCCATCCGGCTCGTTTCGGTGCAAAAAAACTAGTTGCACCGTCTGTCCTTTTATTGAGGATGGCCGTAATGAATATACTTTTTATAGTACTGGACAAACGTTTAAATCAAATCACATATCACTTGTGAAACCTCTAATGTTATTTACATGATTCAGTGCACTAATTAAATGTAATCTTCAGTACATTGGGGAGACCAAACGTCGTCTTAAAGACCGTTTTAATGAACATAGGCGACCAGTTATAACCCCCTTTTGTAGTTATACCCCCACTGCGGTTTCACGACACTTCCTGACTAGTGGTCGCGCGGAGGATCACATGATCCTTATACCGCTCGAACAACTGCACACTAGTCGTGACTCCATCAGAAAGGCCCGTGAGGCATTCCTCATACACAGAGGAAAAACACTGGAGCCTGCAGGCCTTAACAGAAGAGATGAAATGTAATTTAATTTAGCAGCTTATAATTTTCTTTTGTTTATTTCACCTTGTTATCATGTATTATTACCTTTTATGCATTTCCTTTTTTATTAATGTTACACATCACGTAGCCTTTTTATGTCATTTCCGGTGAATATAAAGATCTTGTAAGAAGCATTTATCCATTCAATAAACCTGAAGACGGCTGGTGTTGGCCAGCCGAAATATTGTAACAACGCCTATGTTCACGTTGTCTTGCAATTGACCAACCTTTGCAGTATATTTTCTATTCTCATAAACGGCTACCTCCTCTATTGCAGCCACCTCTCTACAGCGGCCACCTCTCCACAACAGCCACCCCTCTACAACGGCCAACCCTCTACTGCGGCCAGCCCTCTACCAAGGCCACCTCCTCTGCTAGAGCCACCTCTCTACAACGGACCACCTCTCCAC
>JAHPZR010014177.1:0-27500 GCA_019787425.1 Platygyra sinensis
ATCCACAAACGAGGACTCGTTATCTTGTTATCGACTAACAACACTCTAATTGGTCTGCAATGGCTGGCTCGATGATCTGTTGTTCCAAACATACGTACATGTAATGTGATATGCTTGCATATAATTTAGAGTTGGGGGCATGCAAAACAAACATAGCTTTTGACATTTTTTAAGACTCACCATTACCGTCAATAGCATAATTGCAGTTCTGAGTTGTTAATCGCAAATGTAAAAAGTTGCATAGTTTTAATACAGGACAAATAAATTGACTGGAAGAAAGAAGAGGGAAGACAAGTCCGTTTATTTTTACATAAGTAGCACTTCGTGCAGGAATGCTTGAAATGCGTTATCCGATAAGGTCTTGCTTTTCCGGTGCTTGACAGCCAGAACATGATAATGTTCAAGCATAAAAGGAATCATTCTTTTCTCTTAGCTACGGACTTTATTTTCCCAGCGATATTTTCGCTAAGCAAAAACGTTTTCTCTTCAACAGAACAAATTGAAAAGAAAAGCACTCAATCAACAGGATTATATTATTGATTCAAGATAATTTTACCAAAGAATCATGTCATAAACGTATGAATGAATGGTTACATCTAAATCTTATCATCATTTTGCTTTCCTTCTTAAATTCCGTCAAGGTTTTCAGGATTTTTTCGGATTGTGTAGATGTTTGCATGATGTGAGCCATGTTCATACAAACCATCAGTTAGATCAGTGAATATTATTGGTGGAATTGACTAATATTATCCACTAACACAAAGTTGTTATTTTGTGTTATCCTGTTATTGAATAACAAACGGCTCATTGGTTATAATTACCTTGTTAGCAGATAACATTATTGACTCTGTGGGTCATAAAAATGCAAGATCCTGATTGGCTCTAATACGTGATAACAAGGGATAACCACTAACACCAATTAGTGCCAACTATTTTGAACAAGTACCAATTATAGTGAACATGTGTTTTAAGTTGTCAAAGATGATTATGTTATCAAAAGAGCTCACCTTCTTTCCTCTGCCTCCAACAATGTAGCAAATGCATCCAGTTCTAGATCTAGAGGAAGGTGAGCATTGTATGCCAGACCCAACTCTCGTACTTTTGCCATCAGGGCCTCTTGAAGTTCTCGCAACTTGGCCTCAAGGTTCTTTATGGTGTTTGTAGCTTGCTGACGTTCCATCTCCAATGACTGAATCAGACCAGCATTTTGCGCTTCCAAACTGGAACACTAGTTGAGAGTATAATAATGAAGCTTGTTACTAATTAAAAATGTACTTACATTTACATACATTTATTTCATTGAGGGTAGCTATACTAATTTAGGTGGGTCATGTTTACACGAATTGTAATATACAACTAGGTACAGTACAACTAAATACAACTGAAAGGAACAAGAAAAGTAGAAATACTAAGTTGACAACAATTACTAGAGACCTAAAGAACTAACGGTATTACGAATAATAATTAACAACAATATAACAAGAGACTACAGACACCACTAATAAACTAATGGTATTACAAATAGTAATTAACAAACGGTTATGACGAGAGACTGGAGATACACTAAAATGATATTATTGAAAAATTTATGAATGCATACTAAGAGGAAAATAAATTCAGCTTTACTTTTTGAACGATTACTGGAAGATCAATATGACAGTCTTCTGACGCAAGAATTTCAAAAAGTATTTGTTTTATTTTCCTCTAACTTAAAAACTTAATTTGGAAGTTTTCTTATAGGCATTTCATTCCAAATTTTATTTCTGATTGTAGAAAATGAGTTCACTTGAATTGAGAGTCTAGAACTTTGTGTGTAAAAGTACTAAACATGTCATTTGAACTATTATAAATGTGAGGAATTTACAGTTCAGCCAGAGATGTTGTTTAAATACTGTTCTTATTTTGAAGTGAATAGATTTTTATTTTTTTTTTTTAAAGTTGTTTATAGTTCCTGTCTCCTTGAGCTGAAATCCAAA
The DNA here is from genome assembly GCA_019787425.1 of Platygyra sinensis. Classification (NCBI taxonomy): domain Eukaryota; kingdom Metazoa; phylum Cnidaria; class Anthozoa; order Scleractinia; family Merulinidae; genus Platygyra; species Platygyra sinensis. The sequence goes on from JAHPZR010014177.1 coordinate 1,977, forward strand.
GAGAGTCACAGAAATGAAGTCTGAATTCCCAGCATAAAGCCATCGAGATATACTTGATGTACTGTCATGTACAAGAAATGTCACCAGGAAATACATGTAACAACAGTATATTTTGAAAAGTTTACACTAGGCATTGCCTAGTGTCAACTTTTCAAATATACATGTACATATACATCCATTTAAATACAAAAATAAGGCTCATACAGCTATGTTTAAGTCAAAATTATTAAGTACTAGTAAAAAAAATTTACAGATACATGTACTTTGTTGCTTTATTTAATTACCTTAGCCTCAAGATTAATATTTTTGGAGTTCAATGCTTCAACTTGTGCTTTCAGGTGAATATTATCGTCTGTAGCTGCTGCAAGGTTCCGAGACTCATTGTCCAGTTGTATTCTGATCTGATTCACCTACAAACAAGGAAATCAAAATTTGATTAATGCCTGGACATTTAATGTGTGAACTAAAGGTTTATTTTACACCCAGTGTCAAAAGTCAACATCAGAATTCTCCTTACCATAATATTATTTAAAACATTTTTCTGCAACAATGACATGTCATGTAACATTTAATTAGGATTTACAATAGATTTACAATAGAAAGTGGTGAAATCCCCCCTAAATATGGGTGAGGACAAATAATCTCAATAAGTATTTGGGTTTGTCTTGTGACCATCTTTTTCAGAGCACTGTAAACTAAATGTACACAAAAATCTACGTACAATTAACCCAGTTTAGTATTGATCAGGTGATACAATAACAAGTTGTCTACAGGGTTTGACTATAGAACTAGTTCATACCCCATTGTGATAGGAGATCTCTGCCTCTCTTTAAACCGCCGTAACTCTGCCTCACTGTGTAATTTCACTTTGGCCAACATGGCAGACAAATTTTCGTCAATGATATTGTGCTCATGCAACCTCTCCTCAGCTAACAAGATTGTCCTCTCAGCTTCATCCAGTCGGCAGCGCATCTCATGCAGCTCCTAAATACCAAACAGATGAAAATTTAAATATCAGGATGGTTATAGTGTGTTAATGGCCTAGGAGCTGAAGAATTGGGACTGAGCACTGGCTGGATTGTTACTGCTGTGATTTTTTACTTGGACACAATAAAGACTCCTCTGTAAGAGACATTTCCCTAGCTAAGATCAGAGCACCTTTCTCCACTGAGGATTATATACAGTTACTGTACATATTATTTAATGGGTACCAGTGAGTTGCCAAACTGACAAAATGGGGTATATACATATTTCAATGGCTGGGACAGACTTAACTAACCTACTCAGGGCTAAATTAAGATTGTACATAATAAATTTATGTCATTCCAAAGTACGTAACCAGCAGTCTCTCTTATTATGTACAAGGCTCCCCAAATCCATTAGTAACGGAATGGCACTGACTTTTTGAAAAATAAGTTTTTCTTTAGAGATTATGTCAAAATCAGCTACAGTGTACATGTATATGAAGACTGTGGTAAAAGTGATTTACATGGATGCTGCAATTAAACCTCCAAGTAAATAAGTTGATTAAGTTTACCAGGGGCAGGGGTGTGAATTGCCACATCCATAACTTACCTTTTCATGAAGCTGTTGTTGAAAGTTTAGCTTTTCTTTGAGCTGATTGGCTAGAGTCTGCATATCAGCCCTTGCAGCCACTTCCACATCTAATGCCTGCTGTGTCTGTGTCAGTGCAGACTGCAGACCATCCCTGTCTCGTTTGGTGTCCATGTGAGCATTCTGGTGCTGGGTGGTTGTGACTCGTGCATCTTGTAATAGTGCCTCCTTTTCTGCAATGACTCGGTGTGCATCTGCAAGAGCATTTTCTGTCTTTTTTCGTGCACTTGTTTCTTCTGCCATCCTGGGAAAAAATATTTAATCAGTTTGCAGGCAGGAAAGAACATTGATCCTTATGATTATCTTGCCTGATTGGCCAGGATTTGTGGTCTAGATGATAGTCTGGATGACTGTCTGCCAGTAAGGAAAGTTCCAGTCAAAACCTCTTCAAATGCTCCAAGTTGTAAATTTTCCCAGGAAGAATACTATCAGTATTTTTCCCCACAAAGCTTACATGTATGCTGCTTTTCTGCTGATAACATTATTAAATGCACTGTCTCAGGGTTGTCAAAATAAGCCGGCAACCGGCACATTTCACCAGCTATTTTGAATACTGCGCCGGTTACTCCGAATGTTAGTAGGTCAGTTCTGAGCGTGATATTGGAGAAATAAAATGGAAATAGCTGCCTACTTTTTGGATAGAACCTCCTACTCAAAAGCTACTGACAACCCTGTGTCTAAATAAGGGGAATTAGTACATAGGAGGGCTTTGTTTGGGCTCTATGCCTTATGATTAAAATAACACTATAATTTAAACAGTACAGTACATAAAAGATACTACAAGACCAAGGCTAAAATGGATTGACAAAGGGTAGGAGATATATAAGGCCTTCGAGGGTGGGATTGGGGTGGGGGGCTGTCAGGATTAGGAGAGGCTTAAGCAAATAGGAGAAAAAGACAATTTTCCCCACGACTATATTACAGTGATTCCACTTTAAAGTTATGCGATATTGTACACAGCAGCAAACGTTCCTGTCTGACTTTCTGATAGCGGAAGGGGAAATAAGATCTTATCACTAATAAACGTTTTTCTCACTTGTCTTGAAGCTCTGCCACCAAGGCGGAATTCTTCGCCGCAGCCAATTGATGTTGCGTTCTCTCGCGAGCCATGTCCTCAAGTTTGTTTCTCAGCTCTTCAAGTTGTCGCTCGTACATGCCTTTCAAAGCTATGATCTCGTCTTCTAGAATCTTGGTCGTGTTGATCAGATTTACCGTTTCCATTCGACCGCTTTGTTCGCGCATTTGCCGCACGCGAGAAACGTACGAGGCAAAGCGATCGTTGAGACTTTGAAGGTAATCTTTCTCCATGTAGCGAGGGACCAGAATCGGGGAACTTCGCGAAGTCATCTTTCAGTTCTTTGTGTCTTGGCAACAAAATGGTTTAAGCTCTCGAGTCGCTAAGTAAACCAGATCTTTCAAGTAAACAAATTTAATAATTAAAGACCATTGTTAACAACTGTGGAATCCCTACGATGATAACTGAGTCAGATTGTTTTATCTGTAGTCAATTTACATTATCTAAGCGAAGAATGTTTCGATACAAGATCGGATACTTTGCAAAACTGCTCTGTAGGCATTAGTTTCGCATGCTGCTGCGAGACCACACGAGACAGACACGATAATTAGTCGGGTAATCGTCCCACGCAATTTGCGGCAAAATATATAAATTATTGTCACTAAGGAAAGTTTAAGTTAAACAAACCGTCGACTTCTCAGGTCTCTTGTAGTAGAATATTTCTAATCGCATTTAACGTAAACACAATCCGCGCGTTTTCAAACAATCGATGAAATATTTGCTAGTTAGATTCGTCAGTCAAAAGCTACAAGAGTTCAAGATGCAACAATTACCTTATCCATGAAGTTGTCCAGCCAATGTTCGCACCTCTCTCCAAAAATAACAAGTGATGGAATTTAGCTTTATCGGGGAGTACAAACTCTACGCAAAGACAGCGTCTCCGAAGGTAAACTTCTCTATGATTCAGATAGAGTCGTTTACGGGGAGAACAATATGCGGTGATCAGTCGAACTATTATTTCATACCGTGTTGTGCGGGTTAGCGTCGAAAACGGTATCCAGGCAATGGCTGCTAAAGCACATGAAAATTATTCATGCATATTTGCTCGACCAATCAGATCGCAGCAGTGAAGTGGAGTGTGAAGTTTATAATCAGCACAGCGTGACATTAATTACATAATTTTACAAATGAAAGCAGGTTAATCAAATAAGTATTAATGAAGTTAGAACTCTTCAAAATATTGGCTCCCCAAGCTGCGTTGCGGTCCAAACAAATAATTGGCTTTGCCAATTACATTTTAACAAATGACGGGCATGTCAAGCATTTTACATTTGGCATTGCTATTTTAGCGCAAGGCATGCTCCTGAAGCATTTCCAACTGAGTACAACTTTCAAGGGGAGGGATGGATCCAAGGATTATTTAAGGGGTAGGCTGTTCCTTTGAGATTACAGAACCATTGGGGGGGGACACCCACCAACAATGTTGCATATGGGAGGGTGATTACCTATATTGAAAATGTTTTAATAATATTATGGTAAGGAGAATTCTGATGTTGACTTTTGACACTGGGTGTAAAATAAACCTTTAGTTCACACATTAAATGTCCAGGCATTAATCAAATTTTGATTTCCTTGTTTGTAGGTGAATCAGATCAGAATACAACTGGACAATGAGTCTCGGAACCTTGCAGCAGCTACAGACGATAATATTCACCTGAAAGCACAAGTTGAAGCATTGAACTCCAAAAATATTAATCTTGAGGCTAAGGTAATTAAATAAAGCAACAAAGTACATGTATCTGTAAATTTTTTTTACTAGTACTTAATAATTTTGACTTAAACATAGCTGTATGAGCCTTATTTTTGTATTTAAATGGATGTATATGTACATGTATATTTTGAAAAGTTGAACACTAGGCAATGCCTAGTGTAAACTTTTCAAAATATACTGTTGTTACATGTATTTCCTGGTGACATTTCTTGTACATGACAGTACATCAAGTATATCTCGATGGCTTTATGCTGGGAATTCAGACTTCATTTCTGTGACTCTCTTTGGATTTCAGCTCAAGGAGACAGGAACTATAAACAACTTTAAAAAAATAAAATAAAAATCTATTCACTTCAAAATAAGAACAGTATTTAAACAACATCTCTGGCTGAACTGTAAATTCCTCACATTTATAATAGTTCAAATGACATGTTTAGTACTTTTACACACAAAGTTCTAGACTCTCAATTCAAGTGAACTCATTTTCTACAATCAGAAATAAAATTTGGAATGAAATGCCTATAAGAAAACTTCCAAATTAAGTTTTTTAAGTTAGAGGAAAATAAAACAAATACTTTTTGAAATTCTTGCGTCAGAAGACTGTCATATTGATCTTCCAGTAATCGTTCAAAAAGTAAAGCTGAATTTATTTTCCTCTTAGTATGCATTCATAAATTTTTCAATAATATCATTTTAGTGTATCTCCAGTCTCTCGTCATAACCGTTTTTTAATTACTATTTGTAATACCATTAGTTTTATTAGTGGTGTCTGTAGTCTCTTGTTATATTGTTGTTAATTATTATTCGTAATACCGTTAGTTCTTTAGGTCTCTAGTAATTGTTGTCAACTTAGTATTTCTACTTTTCTTGTTCCTTTCAGTTGTATTTAGTTGTACTGTACCTAGTTGTATATTACAATTCGTGTAAACATGACCCACCTAAATTAGTATAGCTACCCTCAATGAAATAAATGTATGTAAATGTAAGTACATTTTTAATTAGTAACAAGCTTCATTATTATACTCTCAACTAGTGTTCCAGTTTTGGAAGCGCAAAATGCTGGTCTGATTCAGTCACTGGAGATGGAACGTCAGCAAGCTACAAACACCATAAAGAACCTTGAGGCCAAGTTGCGAGAACTTCAAGAGGCCCTGATGGCAAAAGTACGAGAGTTGGGTCTGGCATACAATGCTCACCTTCCTCTAGATCTAGAACTGGATGCATTTGCTACATTGTTGGAGGCAGAGGAAAGAAGGTGAGCTCTTTTGATAACATAATCATCTTTGACAACTTAAAACCACATGTTCACTATAATTGGTACTTGTTCAAAATAGTTGGCACTAATTGGTGTTAGTGGTTATCCCTTGTTATCACGTATTAGAGCCAATCAGGATCTTGCATTTTTATGACCCACAGAGTCAATAATGTTATCTGCTAACAAGGTAATTATAACCAATGAGCCGTTTGTTATTCAATAACAGGATAACACAAAATAACAACTTTGTGTTAGTGGATAATATTAGTCAATTCCACCAATAATATTCACTGATCTAACTGATGGTTTGTATGAACATGGCTCACATCATGCAAACATCTACACAATCCGAAAAAATCCTGAAAACCTTGACGGAATTTAAGAAGGAAAGCAAAATGATGATAAGATTTAGATGTAACCATTCATTCATACGTTTATGACATGATTCTTTGGTAAAATTATCTTGAATCAATAATATAATCCTGTTGATTGAGTGCTTTTCTTTTCAATTTGTTCTGTTGAAGAGAAAACGTTTTTGCTTAGCGAAAATATCGCTGGGAAAATAAAGTCCGTAGCTAAGAGAAAAGAATGATTCCTTTTATGCTTGAACATTATCATGTTCTGGCTGTCAAGCACCGGAAAAGCAAGACCTTATCGGATAACGCATTTCAAGCATTCCTGCACGAAGTGCTACTTATGTAAAAATAAACGGACTTGTCTTCCCTCTTCTTTCTTCCAGTCAATTTATTTGTCCTGTATTAAAACTATGCAACTTTTTACATTTGCGATTAACAACTCAGAACTGCAATTATGCTATTGACGGTAATGGTGAGTCTTAAAAAATGTCAAAAGCTATGTTTGTTTCGCATGCCCCCAACTCTAAATTATATGCAAGCATATCACATTACATGTACGTATGTTTGGAACAACAGATCATCGAGCCAGCCATTGCAGACCAATTAGAGTGTTGTTAGTCGATAACAAGATAACGAGTCCTCGTTTGTGGATAACGTTAGACAGAAACGACCAATAGCGGTAAAGGAACACGTCACGAGACACCAGATTTTGTCCTTCATGGCGACCATAAACTTTCATCGAAATAATCTACACTTGATTTTCGATCTTTGGCCGGCGTCGATTACTACAGTTAAAACATTAGGCTTTAATTTAGTGGCTCTTAATTTAGTGGCTCTTAAAGTGTATGTATGATCCCACTAGTTTGTAACTCGGGTCTTGCACTTTTTAAAATCATTTTAACCTTGTTCCGTTTTGCGCCAAAATACGATCGTTTTACCGCGAAGTCCGCGCGTTTTTTGCCTTGAATAAAGATTTAGAAACATGCTTTTATACTATTGAAAAAAGTAGCTTTTAAATGTTAAACACTAAACAGTTGAGACATTAGCGGTTCTCCAGTGAATGTATGATCCCGATGATCGTTAACTCGGGTCTCGAACTTTTTGAAAGCTAAATTTATCCCGTTTTGCGCCAAAAATACCGTCATCTGCCGCGAGTTCCGCGCTTTTCCTCTCGAATAAAGCCACGCGGGCCTGCTTTTGCTATTGGACAAGGCGTTATTGAGATGTGTTTGGTTTGTTCTGTTCTGAATTTGTCGATTAAGAGAAATGCATATCAGGTGAACTTTATATTAAACTCACCTCTGTTGTTCCAAGGAAGCTGGAGTCTCCTCACTATCGATTTTTGCCTTCCAATGTTCCCACTCGGTTTTAAGTTCTCTGCCTCTTTGCACATTATTGTATTTTTACACTTAATTGTACTTTTCGTGGTTTCTGTTGGCTGTAGTTGTTGACCTTTGATAGGCGACCAGTAATAGACCCTCACGAGTTGGAATGTTCACAGCTTGCTAGCTCTATTTACACACGCGAGCGAACGAAGCTAAGCTAGCGCAAAGCACACGGGGGTAGGGGTGGGGTTTGTGAGCTAAGTGAAGTCTTCCGTTTTGCGCTGGCGTCCAGTTCTCTCAGGATTTTATCCTCGCGTTCGAGTTTGAATAACAACAATATGCGAAAATAGAGGGCTGTGAGCAGCTACTTAAGAGTTTGCATGCTGAGCCCTCCAGCCCAAATTGTTCATTCAGAGAGCAGTCCCGTGGGTGGTAGGCTGGGTGCGAGAAAAGGCTATGGAGGGTCGCGTGTACAGTGTGTCTTGCAAGAGATTTATTTACCAGTACAGTCAAACTAAAACATGACAAAGTAACTTTATTTCACACTCTTACTAAACTGTCCATTTACTTGATATTTGAAGCTGAAAATTAAGACGGATTCCGCTCAAAGTTCGAGCAATCAGTGCAAAATTATTCACTCCTTAAAGTCTACTCACAGCACATTAACATTTTGAATATTATTTAATATAACCTCTCTCTGTAGTTAATTTCTTTAGGTGAGTGACCCCGCGATGAAATCGCCAAGCATTCTGGAGAAATTTAATGTCAAACCTCGTAAGAATGTTTCATGCGTGTGTTACTGTGTTTTCAACTAACGCGAAACGTCCGTTCCAATTGAAATACAGTCGAAGCTCTCCTTGCGACCACTCTTGTAAGCGACCAGCTCTAATTGCGACCACCTTTGCGAAACCCCATTTGAACTGCGACTTAAACTTTGTAAAGAAAAGCTCTCGTAAGCGACCGCGACCACTTTTGGGATTACCCAACTGGACTTTCCCTTTGTTTTAAGCTCTTTCAAGGGACCACTTAGAGTCTTTTACATATAAATCAATGCTTTAATGAAACTGAACACTGCGCTAATGGTTGTTTTGATCTAAAAAATTGAACGTAAAGTTTAGCCGTGTCTATAATATCAGATACAAAGACACTCGTTAAACAATTATTTCTTTTGTTTGTCTTTATGAAGTATTAATTAGTTTCTGAAGCTCTCGTAAGCGACCACCCTCTATTGTTTTAGCATGGGTCGCTTACAAGAGCGTATTCTCGTAAGCGACCAGCTCCAGTTACGACCACTTTTTCGAATTCCCGAGGTGGTCGCTTACGAGAGCTTCGACTGTATGTATAACTTCAAGTAGAGAGCTTAAATCTCGATAAGATCTTCTTGCCTTTCTTAAAAATATTACTATGCTATGAGGTTTTTTGGTAATTTAGTTTTTGCCATTATTGCTCGAGTGTTGTGCGGAAATCATCTTAAATACTTTTAATTGGTTTCTTCTTCCCGTTTTAGGGGATTGGCGGAATATTTTTTATTTTTGTATTTCCCTCTGCACAGTTTGCGTTAATAGATAATGCCGTTGGAGTGTTTTTGCGCATTCAATACTCCAAAGTGTAAAGAGCCGCAGTTGAATGCGACTGCTGTTTGACCCGAAGGACTGCAAACATCATGAAAGATTGCGGTCAAAGATAATGCTGTTTCGGTAAATCACACCCCTAAAAAGAACAATCGAGTGCAGTCAAGATTGATTCGTGTAAGTGACTTATCCCAAAAAGAACTCGCCCCACAAAAAATATACTTTTGAGAGTCTCCATCTTTTAGAGAAGCCTAAGTTTTGTGTCGAAACTAACGATACAAAGTCATTCTTTTCCAAACTATCCCTCTATAAAACAATATTGAAGTAGGGCTAGTTAGTAAGACTTGCAACATGTCATTGTCGTTGACCTTGGGTCAAATATCCATCCGATGGGCTTGGGTCAGTTTTCAAAGTACTAACAACAAAGGGTCATGCACAACTGACGTTGCGCCCATATGCCTGACGTACAATTTTTCAGTGCCACTCACGGGTTGAAATTAAAAGTATTTTCAGCTTCAAGTATCAAGTAAATGAACAGTTCAGTAAGAGTATGAAATAAGTTATTTTGTCACATAGTTTGACTGTACTGGTAAATAAATCTTTTGCAAGACACACTGCACACTCGACCCTCAACAGCCTCTTTTCGCACCCAGCCTACCACCCACTGGACTGCTCTCTGAATGAACAGTTTCGGCTGGTGAGCTCATCATGTAAACTCGTAAGTAGGCTGCTCACAACCCTGTATTTTCGCACATTGTTGTTATTCAAACTCGAACGCGAGGATAAAATCTTGAGAGAACTGGACGCCAGCGCAAAACGGAAGACTTTGCTTCGCTCAAAAATCCCACCCCCCCCCTACCCCCGCGTGCTTCGCGCTAGCTTAGCTTCGTTCGCTTTTTTCTGTCGCGTGTGTAAATAGAGCTAGCAAGCTGTGAACATTTCAACTCGTGAGGGTCTATGACTCGTCGCCGGCCTATCAATGGTCAACAACTACAGCCAACAGAAACCACAAAAAATACAATTAAGTGTAAAAATACAATAATGTGCAAAGAGGCAGAGAACTTAAAACCGAGTGGGAACATTGGAAGGCAAAAATCGACAGTGAGGAGACTCCAGCTTCCTTGGAACAACAGAGGTGAGTTTAATATAAAGTTCACCTGATATGCCTTTCTCTTAATCGACAAATTCAGAACAGAACAAACCAAACACATTTCAATAACGCCTTGTCCAATAGCAAAAGCAGGCCCGCGTGGCTTTATTCGAGAGGAAAAGCGCGGAACTCGCGGCAGATGACGGTATTTTGGCGCAAAAAGGGATAAATTTAGCTTTCAAAAAAGTTCGAGACCCGAGTTAACGATAATCGGGATCATACATTCACTTGAGAACCGCTAATCTCTCAAATGTTTATTGTTTAACATTTAAAAGCTACTTTTAACAATAGTATAAAAGCATGTTTCTAAATCTTTATTCAAGGCAAAAAATGCGCGGACTTCGCGGTAAACGATCGTATTTTGGCGCAAAACGGAACAAAAGGTTCAAATGATTTTAAAAAGTGCAAGACCCGAGTTACAAACTAGTGGGATCATACATACACTTTAAGAGCCACTAAATTAAAGCCTAATGTTTTAACTGTAGTAATCGACGCCGGCCAAAGATCGAAAATCAAGTGTAGATTATTTCGATGAAAGTTTATGGTTGCCATGAAGACAAAATCTGGTGTCTCGTGACGTGTTCCTTTACCGCTATTGGTCGTTTCTGTCTAACGTTATCCACTAACGAGGACTCGTTATCTTGTTATCGACTAACAACACTCTAATTGGTCTGCAATGGCTGGCTCGATGATCTGTTGTTCCAAACATACGTACATGTAATGTGATATGCTTGCATATAATTTAGAGTTGGGGGCATGCAAAACAAACATAGCTTTTGACATTTTTTAAGACTCACCATTACCGTCAATAGCATAATTGCAGTTCTGAGTTGTTAATCGCAAATATAAAAAGTTGCATAGTTTTAATACAGGACAAATAAATTGACTGGAAGAAAGAAGAGAGAAGACAAGTCCGTTTATTTTTACATAAGTAGCACTTCGTGCAGGAATGCTTGAAATGCGTTATCCGATAAGGTCTTGCTTTTCCGGTGCTTGACAGCCAGAACATGATAATGTTCAAGCATAAAAGGAATCATTCTTTTCTCTTAGCTACGGACTTTATTTTCCCAGCGATATTTTCGCTAAGCAAAAACGTTTTCTCTTCAACAGAACAAATTGAAAAGAAAAGCATTCAATCAACAGGATTATATTTTTGATTCAAGATAATTTTACCAAAGAATCATGTCATAAACGTATGTCATGAATGAATGGTTACATCTAAATCTTATCATCATTTTGCTTTCCTTCTTAAATTCCGTCAAGGTTTTCAGCATTTTTTTGGATTGTGCAGATGTTTGCATGATGTGAACCATGTTCATACAAACCATCAGTTAGATCAGTGAATATTATTGGTGGAATTGACTAATATTATCCACTAACACAAAGTTGTTATTTTGTGTTATCCTGTTATTGAATAACAAACGGCTCATTGGTTATAATTGCCTTGTTAGCAGATAACATTATTGACTCTGTGGGTCATAAAAATGCAAGATCCTGATTGGCTCTAATACGTGATAACAAGGGATAACCACTAACACCAATTAGTGCCAACTATTTTGAACAAGTACCAATTATAGTGAACATGTGTTTTAAATATTAAATAGGTGGTACCAAGAGAGAAAATCAAAATTTAACCAATATTTCACTATCTTTCTTTCTCGCCTCAGACTGAACCTAGCCATGGAAAGCAAGCTTCCTCTGACACCAGTGCGTTCCCGCACCTGGCATGCTACTCCTACAGAGAAAGTTGTCATCCCAGCAACCAAACGTCCAGCAACCACTTTGGGAATCGCTCATCCTCCAGCAACTACAAGTACTGCAGTTCTACGAAGACCCAAGACTACGTCAGGTACTGTAAGACCCTGACAGACTGTGTACAATAAATTATGCATCAAGACTTGCATATAATTGCTTTACTTAATTGTAAATGCTTTAGGATGCAGACCTCGTTACAGGGTTTCTGATATTTTGCGCTGTTGTGGAGCTGCAAGTTTCAAGTAAATGTATGCAATCCTGTGAAATTCATAATTAAAAAACATGCAAAATACCACGAAATTTGCTAGAGATGACGTACCAAATGCAGTCGGTGCAAGACATTTAAAACTTAGTTTGGCTGTTGGGGCTGTTTACTTGCCGTAAACTTGCAAATTTATTGTGAAACTTCATCTTGACCACCGCCTGGTTAGCTCTGTTGATAGAGCGCCAGTCTGCTGTGCGGGAGGTCGAGGGTCCGACCCCCAGACCAGACCAACACTTGGGGTCTTAAAATTACTCAGGAGAATGTGCTGCCTTTGTAATTACATCTGCAAATGGTTAGACACTCAATTCTTCTTGGATAAAGACTATAAACTTTAGGCCCCGTCTCCTGCATCTTCAGTGTTACATGGTTAGCAGGGGATGTTAAAGAACCCACACACTTATGAGTAGGGCATGTAGTTCCCGTTGTCATGGTCTATCTCAAGTTTCATCCTACATTTCATGCATGGGCTGGGTGGGTGAGTGAGATCAAATATGAACTGATAGCGGCAGCCAGAGGCACCTTCAAGCTGACATTCGATCTCACTCGGAAAGAATTGTAAACCGCCATGAGACGATATGTGATATGTGCAGTATATAAATACACATTCATTCATTCATTCATTCATTCATCTTTGGAAGTTGTAGAGAACATCTAAAATCCACCAGATTAATGTTGAAAAAAACTGGCTACTCATGCAGCCAATTGAGCAAATGACGATCTTTGAAAAAAAAGGACCTTGCAGTCAAACAAATACAAACATGTACAATAGTCCAAATGAGTTGCTCAAATTTTCCTGCAAATTTGCCAGTTTTACAAAGCAACACTTATATTTAGTAGTTAGTTGCTGTATGTTATTAGACTAACACTCATCATTTCCAAAAATAAGGAAAAATATTAAAATTGCCATCTTTTTAGTTAAAAATGTTTATCAAATAACTGCAAAGCTGATGCTTTCAAGTGAAATACAGTACGCCCAGAAAATTGCCACAAAATCGGTTGTTTCTTGCCGTTCGTTTTTGAGCGAGATTTGGCCTGAAAATTTCTGTGATTTTTCCATGAAATCAGTGGGGTTTTTTTTTCGTGAATTTGGCGCTAAAAATCCTGCAAAATTTGACTTTTTCCTGCGACCTATCAGAAGCCCTGGGCTAAGAATGTACTGTGGATTATATTTTCTAGTCAACTGGTCTGTCAAGTTTATATTTGCTATTATTAATATTACATTATGTTACTGTGATAATTAGTGAGAGGTAACAACCCTCCAAGTTAACTTTTTTCCTTAGTGGTCATTTGGCCACTGAATGTTTATTTTTGGTCGCCAGTAAATCTTTTAGTCACCAAAATATGCAAGTTAATTAGTTACTTGATAATAATTAACTAAGAAATATATATAAAGTAATAATAAGTAATTCAAGTGCTATCCCTGAGTCAATTTTAATACATCTTTAACAACTAAATGATAATGGTTTCAAAATGTCAACACGGATGTCCTCAGCACAATGCATATGGATGCTACAGAGTTGCAAGACTATAGTTATAATGCAAATACCAAAAGCAAATTTTTACTTCGGTATCTTCATGTTAGCTAAGATTACTCTGACTCAGCTCACTTAAAATGTGTGCCTGAAAAAACAGACAGTAACAGTAATAGAGACAATAACAGTTTCTTCACACAAACATATAAAGGTAAGGCTGGCTGTGAAATCTATGCGCCAAAAAAGCGCGAGTATCTGCGAAGTTACCGCCATTTTTCCCGGGAGAAAATTTGATCGACAAAAAATGAAAAAAAAAAAAACATCACTTCACAAAACACAGAAATACTGTGGATCTTAATTCATATCTACAGAGCAAAAAGATAAGTGTAGATGACACAGATTATATAATACAGACTGCAGCAACTAGATGATGGAAAGTGTTGGCCAACATCATCACTGGCGGCATTTACTTTCTTGATCAAAACTTAAAGTAAACTTTTATTTTTACTTGAATGTGAAAGAGTTCTTGAATGACAAAAACGAAAACTTTAGCTAGATTAACGACCACAGAAGTGTTCACGCTTGAATTGTTTTTAGTAATATTACAAACAATTCAAGCGTTAAAGCATACGAATTGAATGAGAAATATAATAAGCTTGAGTATTGTTTCGTATCGATGAAAACTGTGTTATTTTACAAAACTTAAGGACGTTCGCGCTAATTGTTTCTGCGCATCCTTACTGCGCACGCAAACTCACATGCCACGTCATGCATGAGCGCGCGCACTAAGTCATAAAATAAACAAATGATAGGGCAAATGGCCATTGCTAGAGCTTTGCCTGAATTTAACGATCTTGGACGTATGGTGACCCCAATTTTTCTTTCGATGGATCATTTTCTCTACCGATTTTCTACGTTTAGGGAAAAAATGAAGAAAATCTATCGACTAGAAGTTTGTATTTTTGGCAAAATGCACCGTCGAATTCCGTCCTTATTAGCTCTTCGTGCATCTGCTCGGCGGTTTCAAATGCCTCTTAAAGGGTTAAATTTTTTGAAAACGTCAGTAACATTTGGAATTATTTACGCAACAGACCCACTCCTACAAAATATGACTAAGATCGTTTGCCTCTGTTGACTCACCTTCGATATTTTTAACTATAAACCCCTGCAGACAGTGCTGAATTATATCATGGGACAATTTTTCGAAATCAGTATAGTTTACCACACGCTTTATCTCTGAAACGAAGACAGTGACCCCCGATTTTTTTTGCATTTCTGGCACAAGTAACTCATTATCTGCCTGCAGTAATAATTTAAACAAATTCTATCGACTGGAAAATTTTCGCGCGAACGTCCTCAAAACACATCCAAGTTCTAATTTGATTCCACAATAATTATATGTTTACAATTACCAAGTCGCTTTCCATTGCAGTATTTATCATTTATGTTTACGGCACAATTTAAATACGGCAAATGTTCACACTATTATGTCACTGGGCAGTTTCGCTTCCGCTGTTACAAGATGTACTTCTCAAAATTAATACACTGTAGATCCAGCTGTCACTGTTGGCCTTCCAAATTTCCAATCAATTTCAAAGCTTTTACACTTTCTCGTCTCTTTTTGATTGCGTGCATTGTCTCACGTTCACAGGTAAAATTATCACATCCTAATGTTCACTCAAGTGGAACGAAGTTCGTCGCATATGAAATTAGCATACTGTAAATTCGTTCTTTCTCGTGATGCCAATCGTTGGGTTCTTGGAATTTAATGGTTGAAACTTCATTCTATTTTTGTCTCAGTTTCAGTAGATTAAAATGGCAAATGAAGTTAAATTTAACAAGTGAATTCATAACGCTCACAGCACTTTTTTAGGGGTCCGGATTTTTATCACGTTGATTTTAGTCGCCGGGCTGGCGACTTCCGCTTCAAGTTAGTCGCCAGCTTCAAAATTCTAGTCGCCATGGCGACTAAAATGGTCGCAACTTGGAGGGTTGGGTAACTATAATTCGGCTAACCTCATCATTATTCAAGCTAACTTGAACTGTACTGCTCGCTAACCAGATCAGTTGTTATTAACACTAACCTGAGCACCATTAAATTATGGTTGGGAATGCTTGATATGAAGTTACCATGTCTCAATCATAGACTCGCTTGACTTGTAAATCGCAGAGCCTCTTAAGGATGGTTCCAGGGATGATTATTAGGGCAATCTTAAGTGTGCATAATTTTTTCCATAACTCAGTTCTAACTGTGTGAAAAATATTAGGTACATGTAAGCTTACTGGTAATTTAGTTAGGAAAATGTTTGAAAAAGGTTTTTAAAGTTAGAGGTAAATAAAAATATTATGTATTATGTATCTGCTAGGGACTAACAAAAGATGCCTATAACAACTTCCTTTCTAGGGGGCCAACTTTTGGAAACTCTTAAATAAATATAACATTGTACTTTTAGCTAGCTGGTGCAACTGCAGGTGCCTGTAAACTTTTTAGTTATGATTCATTTTCTGACTTGTAATTTGCTCCAGGTACCTTAGCTGGCACTAAAGTAAAGCCTGTAGTCCATCCGATAACCACCAGTAGTCCATATCGCCACACCTGGTCCTATGTACCAAACTTTGTGGATTACCACAGCCCTACATCAAGGTAATTCCTGTACATGTACATGTATGTAATGCTAGCAGTGAGGCAATGAAAGTTGCATTGCCAAAGATCTGGCAAATGAATTTTCTGGTGCCATGAAGCTGGTGCTGGGCCTCTAAAACGGGCAGGTTCTATTGTACTTAAAGTCTTTTTATATCAGATTCTTAATCTTTTTTTTAATGGCACTTTTCTTCCAAGATCAGTAGTTAAAAATTGTTGTTGACTCTTGGTCCAAAGATACATGTACCAGTAACCTACTTTAACAGTTTCAATATCGTCTATTTTGCTCTGGAAAAGGATATCAATTTTATTGGTTTAAAATCATTTTCTATGAATTATGAATTAAAAATTAAAAGCATAAGACTTAAGTATAGATAGTATATTATTAATCATTAATAGTACGGGGAGTCAGATAATTAATATTAATCAACACAAACCCTTGCCTGAGAGCTGTTCTGTATTGTCTCTAAGCGGTTTCTCTAGTTTATTAATGTTTCATCATCATTGTCATCATCGTCGTCATAATCATTATTCATATGCCTCATAAATAATAACAAAAGATATTGACAATGCTTGAAATGCAGCAAGGATACCTCCAAAAGTAACCACCAGGCTTAAAACAGAGGCCACCTTAGCAGTTAAGATATGATAATTTTAAGTTGTGGGGTGCAGCATGACCAATTCACTATTTTGTAAAAAAAAAAATGTAATCAATTTTTTTCTTAAAGTTGGAAAAGATTGAACTAGTAGAGTATGGTTAATTGGGTAGTGTGACAATGTTATGAGGATAACTACTAGCTGTTCTTGTGCAATAACTGTGCACTTGATTATTATTTTTTCACAAACAAATTGAGAAACATCGGGGCAACAATTGATTATGGTAAATGGTAATGAAACAAATTTAGCTACTTGAAGTGAGTTGACTTAACAAATAGGGGAGTAGAGTGCACTCGATATAATGGCTCACAGTTGAAAATAAAAACTTCTATTTAAGTTAATTAGTAACAACAGTAACTAACATATGTAGACAACCAGGGATAAATTAATGTATAGTACAGATTTAGTTTGGAGTTGAAAGATAAGGAGAATCTAGAACTGATTTAGAGATTTTTGCTTACACACGTGTACAAAACTAAAGTGGGATTTCCATATAAAATGGTCATCAATACATGGCACTTACATTTAGGAAATAAAACATAGTACAGTGTTGTTTACTTTTGCATCTTTTTGTAATCAATTATCAATGTAGCCTTAATATGTATTCTTCAATTTCTAATTAAAATTAGAAAACAGTCCCAAGAAAGCACGCGCGCTGATTGGTTGAAAATCGTGTTTGTATAACTCGATGGAGACACAGAACTAGCGCGCGCTTGTTGACGTAGTGATGGCGCGAGCAAAGAGAATTTACATTTCGATAATCAAAGTTAACAAGTTGTTTTCCTTTTTCTCGTCGTGGTGTTTTCTAAAAGAAATAGAAAACATGTACATCGTGTTTCTATCGAGTTATACAAACACTCGTGAAAGTTTGGGAGAACTCGAAAAAGCTGTGGAAACACTCGCCTGCGGCTCGTGTTCCCACAGCATTTCTCGTTCTCCCAAATTTCCACTCGTGTTTGTATAACTCGATACAAACACGGTACATGTTTTCTATTTCTTAATTATTATTCATTAGTTTTTGTTAAAAAAAAACTATGCAGCTATACATATGTACATGTACACATACAGTGCACCCAGATTAATTAATTGATTAATTAATTAATTAATTGATTGATTGATTATAAGATCAAACAAGTTAAATGAAATCAAATGGGACTTTTTCAAATTGGATAATCATGCATTGTTTACGAGTGACCATTAAAACCCTTAATGCATGTAAATGATCTTTTGGCATGTTAAATGTTAACATGGAATAATTTGGTTTTATCAACTGAGTTGATAATGTGAATTGGCCACCGTAAAGAGATTCGAAAGCTGACATTTCGAGCGCTAGCCCTTTGTCGGAGCGAATTCGCCGAAGGGCTAGCGCTCAAAACGTCAGCTTTCGAATCTCTTTACGGTGGCCAATTTACATTTATTTTATCAACTCAGTTGATAAAACCAAATTATCCTGTAATACTCCCACCGACGCAGCACCATAGTTTCTTTAGAAACCTACCCCCTTTAACATGGAATAATTCTGTTTATCTATTTAAGAAGTAATGTCATAACTTGCGTTTGTATATATCAACTGCTTTATGAAAAGATGAAAAAAACTAATTGACTTTAAAAAGAAAATAACCTCATCATATTAAAACAAATGATTTTGCATTGTATAATTATTTACATTCTGAATTTTAAAGGATTTTATTTTTTTCTCAGACTCAGTTTCCTTTTTTACGGTAACTATTTCTATTAAAACGTTTCAATTGTTTATTTGACTTTTATTTGTTAATAATTATTTCCTCATACTGGGCCAGTTTGATTTAACCTGTAGTATCATTGACTTCAGTATGTTGTCTTGATGTCGCACCAAATTCACTGAACTAAATCGAGAAAACCCATATGGAAGCAATTAAAGGAGAATCTATTTTTCAACTTTGGTAGTAAAGGGTTTTAAAGATTATTCAGCACCAATCTGACTCTGGTTTCTCTGTTTCTTTTGGAGGTCCCTCTTTCTTCGGAGCCTTCCACGTACACTGGCCCAGTTTGGCTACTACAAGATTTACCATTGAGAAACAAAACTGCCACATGATGCCTCTTTGATGTACTAAATAGTTTTTAAGTAACTCTTAATATTCACCTTGGTTTCAGTCCTTTCCCTTTCCCTTCAGTAACTAAATATTTTTAACAAACTTTTCTGTTTTCAGTTCTAAAGTTAATGTCAAAACTCAAGCTGAGCAAATTAATTTATAACTGCTGTTTTAAGTAAACAACTGTTTATTAACAAGGTTTTTATCTAAGGTCTGTAAAATGTATTGAGTAGCACCCAACAAAATATCTTCTCCAGTCCTCTAGTGCTTTGTTTCATCACAGTTAAACCAAGTACAGAGGAAATTTAAAGCAATGCCAATAACTAGGAAAACAAGGCATCCTTTGAACAATAGAAAAACATATTAAGAACATTTTTCACTCTGAAGATGGTGAACAGATGCCACCGAAAATTCAATGAACGCAAGACCATCTTATTGGATATATTTAAGTCAAATGAAAAGAGCACAATGCTTAACACTTTTTCCTAACATAACAGATCACCTTTTCATAAACCCATGTGCAATGCAAAAAATTAAAAAGCACTTATTTAAACCAATGTTTTGTGAATTGGAGTGTCGTTTCAATTAGATTTTAACGATATTGTCCACAAATTGTTTAATATGATATGATTGATTTAAATTATACAGGAAATTGAGGTGTAGATATTTCTGTGGTATACAATATTGATATGTTAAATCAAATTACAATCAATTTCATATAAATTATTGTGGCACTATGACGAAAATCACATCCTTCCTATCAAAACCATTTTAAAGCATAAACAAGTATTCTGTATAAAAGGAAAAAAGCTGTTTACTATTTTCAAATATCTTGTTTTGTTCCAGAGATATTCAAGTTCAATGTGCAAATTAGCCAAGTGATGATGTCATAGACTCGAGCAAATTTTGATCAGATATCAAAGAGAGAGATATCTCACACAATTTGTATCAGAAATGTTTCATTCTTTGCAGTAAGATTCCACTAAATGTGCTCCACAATACGAGCTTACCAGTTTTGTTATCATCACAACATACTTGGTTCCAGACTTCCCCAATTTAAAGGCTTTTCTGGCCACCTTTGGCACCTCATTTTGATTTTTCCTAATGGTGCCTCATGCATGATCCAGCAGGCGTAAAAATATATTAGCTCAAATTTGTGTCCTTGTTTAATGATTTTCAAGTTGAAAATCACTAACATTGAATCAAATGGAGGGGACTGTAAAAGAGTGAGTTACCATGGGAACAGAATTTTTTATAGCCATAGGTGTTTCTTATTAGAACTATTAGCCTGCCAAGTTTCAATGGTCTGTGCTACAAAATAGCCAAGAAAGCTCTATTTATATATAAATATAATATTGGGTTGAGTGTATGTCATCAGTCATCTCATTTGCATATTTTACACATTTTTCATATTTAAATACCTCTGATACACTTAAAAAATCAGGGGGTAAAATTTAATCATAGTACCACATTAATGGTTATGAGAGATTTCAACAAATTTAAAAGTACTGGTGAGAGCATTTTTATTTGTTAACTTGATTTATATCGTTGGATAATTTGTGAAATATTATGTTAAATTTTCACACTCCTTTACAAATCATAGTATTACATGTAATTATATCACTCAACATTTAAATTGCCAATCGTAACAAAATTGAAATTACAGATTGAAAGCTATTATATCACAGTTGACAGTGACATTATTGATACCAATAAGGAGGAAATGAAATTGATTCTTAATTAAATCCACATGGATATATTTATTGATGGTTATGTTCTGCTATAATAAATCTTACACCATTGACATTTGTTGACTATTGTAAGGATACATTTTACACACAGATTTTTTATCACACAAGTTTCTATATTGAGGAAATATTTTCACAGTATTTATAAAAAAAATGTAATTTTTTGCATTTCCACGCTAACTGTTGTTTTTTGATGACAAGTAAATATAGATGGACATACCTTTGACAGCATGAGAAAGGTTGGATTGCCCTTGTGGCTCATCCACTTAAGATTTCATTAGTGTCCCCACTGAGTGAGTTAGTGTTTCTCAAAAGCTAAATACTTCAACACTTAAATGAAGTCCTACTATTGCATCTTTAATTTGCTATTCTGATTTCTGATTCTCGGACAGTCCAAGGTCACTTACTGTTACTGCCTCCTCTCTCAATAGAGCAGGAAAAATCAAGGAACGGGGCCAACTCAGACCATCTGACATGCTACGCATCTATCTTATTGTTCTTGATTAAGTTATTTAATATACTTTTGAGTATGACAAATTGGAAAATGAAATATCATTGATCATTAGCTAAAGAGCACCTGTAAATCACTAAATACATGTAAATTAAATTTGACAATTAAATCATTTTTTTCTCAGCACATTAGTTATATGTTTTCTTGTGTTTCTGGATATTTTGAGTACGTTTTGTCTGGTTAGCATACAGGAATGGCTTGAACACGTATGTTCTTAATAATATTATAAGTGGCCAAACTTAGTTAATCTAAATTGTATCCCTTGAAAGTGTATAGCCATTCAATGGAGTTTAGTTAAGGCCACTGTAAGTAGAGCTACCCACTTTAGAGTTTTCATAAAGATGGATATAGCTTTGTCTCCGTAAGAAAGGTTGGATTGCCCTTGTGGCTTATTCATTCGATTGAACTGCACATACAATGAGTCTCAGTGTCGTTTACGGCGTTTGTCTCCATGTGACTAAAAGACCAGTAACGTTATTGTTAAACATCTCCGAATTACCCCCACCTCTCACCTCTTGAAAGATTCTTTTCATATTCTAAACAGAAATTTGCAGCCAATAATACATTATTGTACAGAAGTTGGTCTCATTACACATATATATGGTCTATGTAAACTTGATATCATCTCGTCTCAATGTTTTCCAGAAAGTAATATTTTGCCTTTGGATCAGTGTTGTATTTTGGATTTATGGCATTTCATAAAAAAAGAAACTTTGTTTCTTCAGTTGAGTCTTGTTTTCCTTTTTTTCATGGGTTGATATCTCAGATGTTTAAATTAAAAGCGCATTTCATGTCTACCTTCAAGTGTCATTTTGTTTTGTTTTTTGTTTTTTTAATATCCAGTCATACAGGAAACGTTCGTATCTTGGAGGTTAATCCCGATGGCAATTATGTGAGAGTCTTCAACACTTCCAGTTTCAAAGTGAGTTCACTTGGGCAAGCGCAACTTCAAAATTTAGAATCCTATCACCAAAATATAAATCTAATTGTTAATTCAGTAGTCTAGGAATTGATTCAATCTGGGGGATCATATCGCTTCTGAGACATGAATTTTGCAGGCGAAGGCGCTGATTGTTTAAAGAACGGATAGCTACAAATGTAAATGTTGTTCTCCCTATAACGTACTATCAATTGGAAACATCTAAGGCAACTGATTGTGATATAACCTTTCTACTGGACAGTGATTTTTCAGTTGGCTGGTGCTATTCATCCACTAAACAACCAGGACCTAGAATGGTCTTATAGAAAGGACAGGGTTACTCGTCGGATCGGGGTTCGTACGGGTCCTGGAAAATCTGGAAAGTCCTGGAATAGTCCTGGAAATCTGTTTCTGAAAAAGGGTACGAACCCTGTCGGATGTTTTAAAAAGAACCTCTAAAAGGTATACCAAGAACCTGTTTGTGGGCGTGGCTTTTTTCTCATTCTTAATAGGGTACCAAAGCCACTTTTGTAACCCCTAAAAGGTACCCGGTCCTTTTTGTATGGGACTTCCCCCAACTGGGCAGGAGGCAGGCCTCAATAAGTTTAGGCAGATAACAGATGTTATAGTATTGCTCTTGTGATTTACACATGGCATGGCCTTGATTTGTTCCCAGGATGAAGAAATTGGTGGGTTCATGATTCAACAGAATGTCGCTGGAAGGCCTGTCACAGTCTTCCGCTTTCCTCCAAGAACTCGCCTAAAAGCTCTGTCACATGCAACTGTAAGTATTGCAATTACGAGTTTGCCCTGTTGTAGCTCTCGTCCCATTGTTTTGTGACTGGGCAGAGCTTCATAATTTGATACTCCTTATTACTTTCTTATCAACTAAGATGTTTTAACTATTATCCTAATCTGGTTTATTCCACCGTTCGCCTTGTAGGTGTGGTCAGCAGCAAGTTTGTCCAGACACAATCCTCCATCAGACTTCCTGTGGAAAGACCAGCACAAGTGGGGAACTGGACCAGAGTGTACCACAATCCTCTGCAAGCCAAATGGACAGGTGAGACTGGGTGTTTGCGCCATTGGGAGGGGGAGGGGGGGGGAAGCAACGTGGCCAAGTGGTCAGCGTGTCGGCCTCACAATTAAGCGGTCCTGGATTCGACTCCCGCTGTTTCCACTAACTGGATTTGTTTCTCGATAGCTCCGAGTTGAATTCCTCGCACCAACTGGCTTGCCTCCGCCTAGTTGGAATTCTTAACAAACTTTTGTTCAATTTGAATTATTTGTTTCAGTTGTTTGCTCAGCCCCGCTAGCACTATGTACCTATGAACACTGCCGAGGGTAAATAAAGGTTATATACCTGTCTGTAATTCGCAAAAACATAGCCACCGAATTTGACGTGCCACTGATAATCTAAATACAATTCTCTCCCAGAGCAAGCTTTTCACAAGGCTTATCGTAGCTCAAGTAAAAGGAAATAACTCTTCGTATGCCTTTTGAGGCCAGGAAAACTAAATTCACCGTCGTTTCGTTGAATCGTGAATTGTGCAATTTGATTAACAGTGCTCTGAAAATGAAATTGGAGACTAAATAAACACGAACGTACATATATCAAAACCACAGCGGAGAGTTGATCTATAGCTTCTAAAGGCTGCTCGTCCTAAATGCCTGAAAAGGCTTTTTACGCAGTTAGTGGTGGCAGTCAAGGGAACAAATGCGTACTTTAGTCAAAGTAAAATTGAGTCTGTGGTTTGCTAACTATTTCGCTTATTAATGTTGTGCCGCGTAGCACTAAGAACAACAATGGTGGAACTTCCATTGCAAGCAGCTGGGGACGATTTAAGTGGTAAATCGCAGCGAAAAGAAAGTAAGGGTACATATGAATGTTGTTGTGGCCTGATTCCCTTTACTAGGGCTAACGCCCAGTGGGTCTTTGATGGGTTTCACATAGCACTTTAATTTACACTTCAGAGTTTATTCTCTGTTCCACCATTTGTATTTCGCTTATTAGTATATTATAGAACAATGAAATTTGTTTTATATTCTGCAGGCTGTAGCATGGACTACTGCTGCTTATCCATTTGGTGTGCCAAACCAAATTCCCACACGAGACACCGGACCAACTGTCTTGCCAGAGACTGGGTTGGATAGAGAACCTGTCAAGGAAAGGACTTCCCCTCGCTCTCCCAAGGTGGGCATATATTCATATATTTACAGCTAGAATAACTCGCCTAATAAAACATGACTGTTTCCTAGTCTACTGTAACCACTGGTTCATTTTGGTTAATTTTTAAGCCTCCATGCTAATATCGATTGTCTTCTGGTCGAGATTTTATGCTCTGCATTCCTTATGGTTGTCTGAAGTGGATTTCAAACGTTTTAGTAAGTCCTTACATTCCCCATTTCATCAGGTTTAAAGCGCCCGACCCTGTGCCAAGAGAGATAGAAGGCAAACCTTTCTCTAATCCCCCAACTGACCCTCTTCATCCACACACTGTTCAATCCAGGACCAAAACTGGCGGCCATGATTCCATGAGTATGCACCCTCAGGCGAGATCGCAGAGAGAAAGACCAGACCCTTCTGGGGCCAGTCGAACCGGAGGTGCTCCCCTAAGAAGGTTTGCAGGGACATCTCTACCGAATAGCAAGGTTGGTGGTAACAAAATGAAACCAGAGCATTTTCCACTGGTTGTCGTCGTTAAACCAAAGCCAAACCAATTTCTTACCAATTAGACTACTCAGTCAATCTCAAACTGTAAAACCAAAACTTAAACAACATAATACTGATAACTTCACCACTCAATTGAAAAACCGCTCAATTAACAGTTAACACTTGTCAACCTCAAACAGTCGTGTTAGGTGCGCTAACTGACTGGAACATTTCAAATTAGTTTGGACTCACGGTTTCTAAAAGGTCAGCTGATCTTGCGTGAGCTACGGATAATGCAGACTGGGAACATATACTGTCTGTATACAGTTGAGACCCTTAGGAGATTGAAAATTGATTGTTAAGAGCTTTCTGTAAGTTTCAAAATCTTGTGCCGGTATGAAAATATTTCGCCTCTGTGTCCAACTTTTAAATAAAAGTGCCGATTGTTGCTTGTTTGATTGTTTTTACTTTTGTTTTGTTTTGTTTTGTTTAATAACTTGTCGATTTGGAAGATGGGAAACGGTACGGCCGCCCGTTAGCTCTCCGTGGGGAAAAAAAACAGAAACTCGTAATGGCGCGTGAACGAGAAACGTTATATTTGAAAAGGTCCAGTGTTGTCTAATTCAGAAAAACAGAACGAAACAGTTGCTGGTTTCTTTTTAATGATCAACAGAGCTCAGCGCCAAAGAATGGCCAAGGAGGATCCATACGTGTTTTACCAGCAACAGACTTCAGTTCACCGTCACAAAAACATGAAGACAGACTCAGCCAAAT
>JAHPZR010014177.1:32500-46834 GCA_019787425.1 Platygyra sinensis
CTCGATTTATCTACTTTTTGTTCCTCATCTCGCCATGGCCGTATTCTATGTGTATGTATTGGAGCGGGACTTTTTCGGGAAAATGGCTTATTTTCTTTAAAAGAGGACTTCTTTAAGGTGGCCGAACACAGTTTTTTTTTCGCCGCGCGCTTTGCTGATGCAATTCAGCACGTGCACAAGGATTTCAACAAACAAACAAGCCGTCAATAGAGCGATCATTTTATTTACTCAACACTCGCACTATCTGTGTTATTTTTCTCTATAATTGAAAGCAGTGTATTGATGGCTTTAGTCTTTATTACAAAGATACGTTAGAAAAGGTAACGATGCAAAGAACCCAGCAATTTCCAGCTTTTGTTTGTTACCGAAGGAACCCAGTTAAATGCAGCGCATGCGTAGTAAGTCGAAAAAATTGCGATTGAGTGAAAATTGACTTTCGGAGATACGCCTATTTCTCGAGAATCCACTCATTAGAATTTCACGAAATTTAGAGCGAAAAATACTTTAGGAATAAATAACTGGAGGATTAAAAAAAAATTAAAATTTAACAAAGGAAATTCAGATATGCCAGTGAACCTTCAACGAGGGATAATTAAAGATCTGTTTGTTAAATTATTATTAAAATAGCGCTAACATGTGAGTATCGTTACAAGCTTGTTGCATGCAAATTATAAAAAAATCTAATGACTAGATTTTCTGCAAATAAACAAAACCGATTTTAAACGCCTGTTTATAATTAATTCAGGTTGCCAGGGTAACCGGCACATTACGACATGCTGTAATTATCAAAAAAGTTTGAAGTTTGTGTTGTTAACTTGCTTGGCTGGCCATTTTTGGTGACCAAAGGATCAAGGGTTTTAGAGACAAATGTAAATGAAACAGAGGTATCAAAAACTGTGTTCAGCCACCTTACTTGTATACAGGATCGCTCTATTTATAAAAAAAAGCGTTCGTGCGAGAATTTATTCAATGTATGTCATATAGCGCATTTTCTGAGATAAAATATATCGAAAATACTTTTTTAAAAGGGTTCAGAATTCAAAGAATAACTAACTTGAACACGGTGCATATCGCAACTCGACATGAAATGGTTAAACTGCAGATTTTTCAAAACCCGGAGGGCACTCGTATTTTGTTTGTTTATGCAAGGTGGATAAATTTTCGTCGTGGACTCGTATCGGGGTACACAATCCAAGGATTCAAGTGTCACTTAAGGTGTTGACGACGGAACATCAACCATTTTTAGCTGTCAAAGTATCGTTTTAGGGTGCTCATAGAAGAACTGATGATTTATAAAGATAACGCTCTTATTTCAGCTTATTTAATTTCTTTTTTTCCAGGCTTGATTTCTGCTGATCATCTCCCCCGATTTACGCGAGTCGGGATCCATCCTCTTGGAACAACAGCTAGTAATCGAACCTATTTCCGTTTTTAAGTGATAGTCTTTTAGGGGTATACATGAAGCTCAGGCAACGTCACACATACCTCAACCGTAGGATGTTAAATTCAAAATTTCCGACTAGCATCCTTGCCCCCTTCACAGTTTTATGGTGGATTCCCCCCCTGTGCCCCCGGGTTTCCAAATGTCTAACGGAAGTGATAGAGTGAAGGCAGTGAAAATCGGGTCTTTTTTTTTTTTTTTTCACCACTAAAACTTAGAAACATAATAAATATTTTCCAAGTTCGAAAGGATAAAATTTAAAGCCCAATAGTTCCGGTTTTAGACAGGAGATAGTAAGACTTTTTATTGACAGGATAGATTTTATTAGACAGGATGTACGTAATTTAGAGTTTTTTTTTTACACTGCTTGTCCTGATCTAAACTAAGATCCCGGCTTCACTCTGCTGCCTGCTGCTTGCACACGTGATGCTTGCACTACAGTTTTACCCGATACAAGTAGGTCTCTTGCGATTGGCTTTTTAACTAATTCTTATTTGGGGCTAGTTACATTACTTGACAAAAAAAATAATTTTTCTAGCAACTTTATCTCCAATTCGGACAAAATTCGCGACACACTTTAGCCGGAAACTAAGCGAAATATACACTTTACCAATAACAAAACACACAAATTTAAACGTGAAACCAACATGTGGTAAAAAATGCATACTTTTTACTGCACCCTCATGCGATCAAGGCAGATAAACCGAGGGAAAACAAGTCGTATTCAGGGCCGTAGCAGAAAAAAATTTGACTGAGGCAATGTCTATGAATAACTTATGACTGAGGCAATCATCCATGGTTGAGTTCTCTTCTAGGTTATTAGGTACTATAAACAACAAAAACCAAAGAAATGACCGAGGCAAGTGCCTCGGTTGCATGTTACTACCTACGGCGCTGGTATTTCAACCAGAGTGCGCCCCATAGAGGAAACAAAGAGTTTTGGCGCTATATTTTAAGTGATATACTGTTCTGTAATATTTCTGACACTTAAAATGTCGGACGCTTAAGGTGCTCAAAACAGTTTAAAACCACTCTTTATCACTTGATGCTACAATCATGGTATCAAAAAACTGCTCAATCATTGGTGAACAAGTGTCTTATCATTTTCGTGACATAATAATTACCATAGCAACAGTATGACCTCCTAAAAACACCCTTAATTAAACGCACGGTGAAATTTTTTTCATATCATCACTATTGATAAGCTTAATAAGACGCAACTTTTGGCAAAGTTTAAAAAAATTCTGCACATGGGTTTCACAGCCACCTTAGATTTTCGGGGTGTTTTTAGGAGTTCGTACTGTTGCTATGTTAACCTATTTCGGTCGCGAAAATGATAACAACTGTTCACCCAATGATTGAGCAGTGATTTGATACCATGATTGTAGCATCAAGTGATACAGAGTAGTTATAGCGACCCATCCAAAGTAAGTGCTAGAACTGTTTTGAGCCACCTCAAACATTTCGGACGGTTTAATTTTGAACGTACTTCATTTTACCTGTTCTATGATACTTTCTACTAAGAAAAAAAGGGTAGACATAGGGTAGAACAGGCGCTCTCTCAACCTTTGCCTGCTTGCTTTTTTCCCGTTGTTTCTTCTCTTGCTCCTCTGTTCTCGTTTCTTCTGAGGCTTCTGGGGCTGTCTTGGCTTTCAGAGGAGGCAATGTAGCTTTTGCACCAGAATCGACTACCTTGCGGTGAAAGTTTCATCATGACCCTGTGCACTCGGTGTACTACCCCCTTGAGCACCCGACCCATCACCACCCCCAGAGTCATCATCAGTTCTCTGATATTCGACCTTCACAGTCGCGATAGCTGCTCTTGAGTCCAACGATTGTAAGTAACGAAATAAGAACGACGATGAACAGATCACCTGTAAAACAATAGCAGTGTGTCAATATCACCGTCTTTTGAAGATAATATAATCTTAACAAAAAAATGACAATTGCTTGGCTTGCGAGGGCGAACCAAAGGTCCTTGTGTTGGACTTACGGCTGTTATAGACAAGGCACAGTTTCACAGATCCTGGTAGCACTTTAGTGGCAGATCAAGGGGAGGGACCCCGCCCCTCTCCTTAAATTTATGTTAAGCAAAAAAAATCAGGCACCTCCCCTTTCTCGAGGTCTAGATCCGCCACTGCTTTTATAACGTGTGTGTGTATTTGTGTGGTTATGGACCGAGTTTCGTTTAAACCACTTGAGGGTACAGACCCCAAAATGAAAGCAAAACAAGATAATCCATAACGCACGACAACAACACACAATGTTTATTATAAAGAGGTGGGTAATCTTACCCACAATGGTTGTTTAGTTTCGGGAAAACAGAATTAGCTATTTTACTGGCAAATTACTATGGCTCCGTGCCTCAACGACCAAGTGAAATCGACTCGGAGTGTGTCACCATGGCTCCTTCTCCACGCATTCGTTACACAAACAACCGCGCGTGGACCTGGAGACTGGTTAGGGTCCTACCAGTGGCCGACACGATGGAAAGAGCCGAGTGATCATCGCAGTAAATTCTCCAATTTAAGCAATTGGAAAGAAGCGTGAAAAAATCAGGGCTTCAACGGGATTCGAACCCGTGACCTCCGCGATACCGGTGCGACGCGCCACTAACTCTCGCTTGGTTGAAAAGTTGGGACATTTAGATTAACCAAAGAAGGTTTTTTTAAACATGACCCTGCACCCCAAACCATCTGAAAAAAGTCAATCCCAATAGAAAACGATTTCCTGATTTGATCATCCCAAGATTGCATTGGTCTCATTGCTTACCATGTGTGCGCTATGACATACGGTTGTGGCATTGGTGGCGCGAACTCAACTTTCTGTTGACTGTTTATTTGGCTGAGTCTGTCTTCATGTTTTTGTGACGGTGAACTGAAGTCTGTTGCTGGTAAAACACGTATGGATCCTCCTTGGCCATTCTTTGGCGCTGAGCTCTGTTGATCATTAAAAAGAAACCAGCAACTGTTTCGTTCTGTTTTTCTGAATTAGACAACACTGGACCTTTTCAAATATAACGTTTCTCGTTCACGCGCCATTACGAGTTTCTGTTTTTTTCCCCACGGAGAGCTAACGGGCGGCCGTACCGTTTCCCATCTTCCAAATCGACAAGTTATTAAACAAAACAAAACAAAACAAAAGTAAAAACAATCAAACAAGCAACAATCGGCACTTTTATTTAAAAGTTGGACACAGAGGCGAAATATTTTCATACCGGCACAAGATTTTAAACTTACAGAAAGCTCTTAACAATCAATTTTCAATCTTCTAAGGGTCTCATCTGTATACAGACAGTATATGTTCCCAGTCTGCATTATCCGTAATGTCTCCACGCAAGATCAGCTGACCTTTTAGAAACCGTGAGTCCAAACTAATTTCAAATGTTCCAGTCAATTAGCGCACCTAACACGACTGTTTGAGGTTGACAAGTGTTAACTGTTAATAGAGCGGTTTTTCAATTATGCTTGCTTAAGTTTTGGTTTTACTACAGTTTGAGATTGACTGAGTAGTCTATTTGGTAAGAAATTAGTTTGGCTTTGGTTTAACAACGACACCCAGTGGAAAATGCTCTAGTTTCATTTTGTTACCACCAACCTTGCTATTCGGTAGAGATGTCCCTGCAAACCTTCTTAGGGGAGCACCTCCGGTTCGACTGGCCCCAGAAGGGTCTGGTCTTTCTCTCTGCGATCTCGCCTGAGGGTGCATACTCATGGAATCATGGCCGCCAGTCTTGGTCCTGGATTGAACAGTGTGTGGATGAAGAGGGTCAGTTGGGGGATTAGAGAAAGGTTTGCCTTCTATCTCTCTTGGCACAGGGTCGGGCGCTTTAAACCTGATGAAATGGGGAATGTAAGGACTTACTAAAACGTTTGAAATCCACTTCAGACAACCATAAGGAATGCAGAGCATAAAATCTCGACCAGAAGACAATCAATATTAGCATGGAGGCTTAAAAATTAACCAAAATGAACCAGTGGTTACAGTAGACTAGGAAACAGTCATGTTTTATTAGGCGAGTTATTCTAGCTGTAAATATATGAATATATGCCCACCTTGGAGAGCGAGGGGAAGTCCTTTCCTTGACAGGTTCTCTATCCAACCCAGTCTCTGGCAAGACAGTTGGTCCGGTGTCTCGTGTGGGAATTTGGTTTGGCACACCAAATGGATAAGCAGCAGTAGTCCATGCTACAGCCTGCAGAATATAAAACAAATTTCATTGTTCTATAATATACTAATAAGCGAAATACAAATGGTGGAACAGAGAATAAACTCTGAAGTGTAAATTAAAGTGCTATGTGAAACCCATCAAAGACCCACTGGGCGTTAGCCCTAGTAAAGGGAATCAGGCCACAACAACATTCATATGTACCCTTACTTTCTTTTCGCTGCGATTTACCACTTAAATCGTCCCCAGCTGCTTGCAATGGAAGTTCCACCATTGTTGTTCTTAGTGCTACGCGGCACAACATTAATAAGCGAAATAGTTAGCAAACCACAGACTCAGTTTTACTTTGACTAAAGTACGCATTTGTTCCCTTGACTGCCACCACTAACTGCGTAAAAAAGCTCTTTTTCAGGCATTTAGGACGATGCAGGCCTTTAGAAAGCTATAGATCAACTCTCCGCTGTGGTTTTGATATATGTACGTTCGTGTTTATTTAGTCTCCAATTTCATTTTCAGAGCACTGTTAATCAAATTGCACAATTCACGATTCAACGAAACGACGGTGAATTTAGTCTTCCTGGCCTCAAAAGGCATACGAAGAATTATTTCCTTTTACTTGAGCTACGATAAGCCTTGTGAAAAGCTTGCTCTGGGAGAGAATTGTATTTAGATTATCAGTGGCAAATCAAATTCGGTGGCTATGTTTTTGCGAATATACAGACAGGTATATAACCTTTATTTACCCTCGGCAGTGTTATAGGTACTAGTGCTAGCGGGGCTGAGCAAACAACTGAAACAAATAATTCAAATTGAACAAAAGTTTGTTAAGAATTCCAACTAAGCGGAGGCAAGCCAGTTGGCGAGGAATTCAACTCGGAGCTATCGAGAAACAAATCCAGTTAGTGGAAACAGCGGGACTCGAATCCAGGACCGCTTAATTGCGAGGCCGACACGCTGACCACTTGGCCACGTTGCCCCCCTCTTCCCCCTCTCCTACTGGCGCAAACACCCAGCCTCACCTGTCCATTTGGCTTGCAGAGGATTGTGGTACACTCTGGTCCAGTTCCCCACTTGTGCTGGTCTTTCCACAGGAAGTCTGATGGAGGATTGTGTCTGGACAAACTTGCTGCTGACCACACCTACAAGGGGAACGGTGGAATAAACCAGATTAGGAAATTGTTAAAACATCTTGGTTGATGAGACAGTAATAAGGAATATCAAATGACGAAGCTCTGCCCAGCACAAAACAATGTGAGGAGACCCAAACTCTAATTGCAATACTTACAGTTGCATGTGACAGAGCTTTTAGGCGAGTTCTTGGAGGAAAGCGGAAGACTGTGACAGGCCTTCCAGCGACATTCTGTTGAATCATGAACCCACCAATCTCTTCATCCTGGGAACAAATCAAGGCCACGCCATGTGTAAATCACAAGAGCAATACTATAACATCTGTTATCTGCCTAAACTTATTGAGGCCTTAGGTCTCTCGCCCAGTTGGGGGAAGTCCCATACAAAAAGGACCGGGTACCTTTTAGGGGTTACAAAAGTGGCTTTGGTACCCTATTAAGAATGAGAAAAATTCAAGCGACGCCCACAAACAGGATCTTGGTATACCTTTTAGAGGTTCTTTTCAAAACATCCGACAGGGTTCGTACCCTTTTTCAGAAACAGATTTCTAGGACTATTCCAGGACTTTTCCAGGACTCAGATTGATTTTTCAAGGGCTCTAAAATTCACATTAACCCCTGCACTTACAAGATCTCAATGTTAATTCTCCTTACTGCTTTCCATATACTTTTATCAAGCTGAGTTTTACAAATTTCTAGAACCCGTACCCGACGTGTAACACTGTCTCTTTTATAGGACCATTCCTGGTCCTGGTTGTTTAGTGGATGAATAGCACCATCCAACTGAAGAATCACTGTCCAGTAGACAGGTTATATCACAATCAGTTGCCTTAGATGTATCCAATTGATAGTAAGTTATAGGGAGAACACCATTTACCTATCCGTTCTTTAAACAATCAGCGCCTTCGCCTTCGCCTTCACGTCTCAGTAGCGATATGACCCCCAGATTAAATCAATTCCAAGACTACTGAATTAACAATTAGATTTATAGTTTGGTGATAGGATTCTAAATTTTTTAAGTTGCGCTTGCACAAGTGAACTCACTTTGAAACTGGAAGTGTTGAAGACTCTCACATAATTGCCATCGGGATTAACCTCCAAGATACGAACGTTTCCTGTATGACTGGATATTAAAAAAAAAACACAAAATGACACTTGAAGGAAGACATGAATTGCGCTTTTTATTTAAACATCTGAGATATCAAGCCATTAAAAAAAGGAAAACAAGATCTCAAGAAAGAAAGTTTCTTTTTTTATGAAATGTCATAAATTCAAAATACAACACTGATCCAAAAGCAAAATATTACTTTCTGGAAAACATTGAGGCGAGATGATATCAAGTTTACATAGACCAATCCATATATATGTGTAATGAGACCAACTTCTGTACAACAATGTATTATTGGCTGCAAATTTCTGTTTAGAAAAGAATCTTTCAAGAGGTGAGAGGTGGGGGTAATTCGGAGATGTTTAACAATAACGTTACTAGTCTTTTGGTCACATGGAGACAAACGCCGTAAACGACACTGAGACGCATTGTATGTGCAGTTCAATCGAATGAATAAGCCACAAGGGCAATCCAACCTTTCTTACGGAGACAAAGCTATATCCATCTTTATGAAAACTCTATAGTGGGTAGCTCTACTTACAGTGGCCTTAACTAAACTCCAATTAATGGCTATATACACTTTCAAGGGATACAATTTAGATTAACTAAGTTTTGCCACTTATAATATTATTAAGAACATACGTGTTCAAGCCATTCCTGTATGCTAACCAGACAAAACGTACTCAAAATATCCAGAAACACAAGAAAACATATAACTAATGTGCTGAGAAAAAAATGATTTAATAGTCAAATTTAATTTACATGTATTTAGTGACTCACAGGTGCTCTTAAGCTAATGATCAATGATATTTCATTTTCCAATTTGTCATA
This sequence comes from Platygyra sinensis, assembly GCA_019787425.1. Taxonomy (NCBI): domain Eukaryota; kingdom Metazoa; phylum Cnidaria; class Anthozoa; order Scleractinia; family Merulinidae; genus Platygyra; species Platygyra sinensis. The sequence continues at coordinate 41,176 of JAHPZR010014177.1, forward strand.
CTCAAAAGTATATTAAATAACTTAATCAAGAACAATAAGATAGATGCGTAGCATGTCAGATGGTCTGAGTTGGCCCCGTTCCTTGATTTTTCCTGCTCTATTGAGAGAGGAGGCAGTAACAGGTGACCTTGGACTGTCCGAGAATCAGAATAGCAAATTAAAGATGCAATAGTAGGACTTTCTTTAAGTGTTGAAGTATTTAGCTTTTGACAAACTAACCTACTCAGTGGGGACACTAATAAAATCTTAAGTGGATAAGCCACAAGGGCAATCCAACCTTTCTCATCCTGTCAAAGATATGTCCTTCTATATTTACTTGTTATCAAAACACAACAGTTAATGTGGAAATGCAAAAAATGACAGTTTTTTTTATAAATACTGTGAAAATATTTCCTCAATATAAAAACTTGTGAGATAAAAAATCTGTGTATAAAATGTATCATTATAATAGTCAACAAATATCATTGATGTAGGATTTATTATAGCAGAACAAAACCATCAATAAATATCCATGTGGATTTAATTAAGAATCAATTTCATTTCCTCCTTATTGGTATCGATAATGTCTCTATCAACTGTCATATATTAGCTTTCAATCTGTAATTTCAATCCTGTTATGACTGGCAATTTAAATGTTAAGTGATACAATTACATGTAATACTATGATTTGTAAATGAGTGTGAAAATTTAATATAATATTTCATTTTCCAAAGATATAAATAAAGTTTACAAATAAAAATGCTCTCACCAGTACTTTGTAAAATCAATAATATAGTACACTAAATTTGTGAAAATCCCTCATAACCATTAATGTGGTACGATGATTAAAATTTTACCCCTTGATTTTTTAAGTGTATCAGGGGTACAATGTATTTAAATATGTAAAATGTGTAAAATATGCAAATGAGATGACTGATGACATCATACACTCAACCTAATATTATATCTACATTGTAGTGTATAAATAGAGATTCTTGGCTATTTTTTAGCACAGACCATTGAAACTTGGCAGGCTAATAGTTCTATAAGAGACACCCATGGCTATAAAAAATTATTTTCCCATGGTAACTCACTCTTTTACAGTCCCTGCCCATGTGATTCAATATGTTAGTGATTTTCAGCTCGAAAATCATTAAACAAGGACACAAACTTGAGCTAACATATTTATACGCCTGCTGGATCATGCATGAGGCGCCATTAGGAACTATCAAAATGAGATGCCAAAGGTGGCCAGAAAAGCCTTTAAATTGGGGAGGTCTGAAACCAAATATGTTGTGACATGATAAGAAAACTGGTAAGCTAGTATTGTGGAGCACATTTAGTGGAATCTTACTGCAAAGAATGAATCATTTCTGATACAAATTGTGCGAGATATCTTTCTCCTTGATATCTGATCAAAATTTGCTTGAGTGTATGACATCATCACTTGGCTAATTTGCATATTGAACTTGAATATCTCTGGAACAAAAAAAAAATTTGAAAATAGTAAACAGCTTTTTTCCTTTTATGCTTTAAAATGGTTTTGATAGGAAAGATGTGATTTTTGTCATAGTGCCACAATAATTTATATGAAATTGATTGTAATTTGATTTAATATATCAATATTGTATACCACAGAAATATCTACACCTCAATTTCCTTTTCAATTTAAATCAATAAAATCATATTAAACAATTTCTGAACAAGATCTTTAAAATCTAATTGAAATGACACTCTAATTCATGAAACATTGGTTTAAATAAGTGCTTTTTAATTTTTTGTATTGCACATGGGTTTATGAAAAGGTGATCTGTTATGTAAGGAAATAGTGTTAAGCATTGTGCTCTTTTCATTTGACTTAAATATATCCGATAAGATGGTCTTGTGTTCACTGAATTTTCGGTGGCATCTGTTCACCTTCTGCAGAGTGAAAAATGTTTTTATGTTTTTCTATTGTCCAAAGGATACCTTGTTTTCCTAGTTATTAGCATTGCTTTAAATTTCCTCTGTACTTGGTTTAACTGTGATGTAACAAAGCACAAGAGGACTGGAGAAGATATTTTGTTGGGTGCTACTCAATACATTTTACAGACCTTAGATAAAAACCTTGTTAATAAACAGTTGTTTACTTAAAAACAGCAGTTATAAATCAATTTGTTCAGCTTGAGTTTTGACATTAATTTTAGAACTGAAAAGAGAAAAGTTGGTTAAAAAATAATTTATTTAGTTAATGAAGGGAAAGGCAAAGGACTGAAACCAAGGTGAATATAAAGAGTTACTTAAAAACTATTTAGTAAATCAAAGAAGCATCATGTGGCAGTTTTGCTTCTCAATGGTAAATCTTGTAGTAGTCAAACTGGGCCAGTGTACGTGGAAGGCTCCGAAGAAAGAGGGACCTCCAAAAGAAACAGAGAAACCAGAGTCAGATTGGTGCTGAATAATCTTTAAAACCCTTTACTACCAAAGTTGAAATATAGATTCTCCTTACTAATTGCTTCTATATGGGTTTTCTCGATTTTAGTTCAGTGAATTTGGTGCGACATCAAGACAACATACTGAAGTCAATGATACTACAGGTTAAATAAAACTGGCCCAGTATGAGGAAATTAACACATAAAAGTCAAATAAACAATTAAAACGTTTTAATAGAAATTCTGTAGTTACCTTAAAAAAGGCAACTGAGTCTGAGAAAAAAAATCCTTTAAAATTCAGAATGTAAATAATTATACAATGCAAAATCATTTGTTTAAATACGATGAAGTTACTTTTTTAAAGTCAATTACCGTAAACACAGGCGTATTAGCCGCACTCGCAGATAAGCTGCACCCCAAGTTTGGGAACTCAAATTTTGAAAAAAAATTGGAAAGAAATTAAAATAAATCGAAAGTGGAGTCTTAAGAAAGATGTCAGTTATGTACATTCATTATTTCCTCCGAAAGTTTCTTGAACGGGCCAACCCGCGCATTAACTAACTAACATTTAAACAGAGAATGGTAAAACTCTTACCTATAATTTTAGCTCTGTAGTGGTATGAAAATCCAACTTAGACATAAATTTGTTCTTTCTTTGGTATTTTTAATCCATTATTTTTCGTTATGTGGACAGTTTCGCAATACAATTTACATACAACAACATGAACGCTTTGGTTTCGGTTTGTTCGTTTGTAGCTTAGTAAGCAGGCAATTGATCAGAAGTTGGGAGTACTGGAACGAGGCAGTTTACCACACATATTTTCCCTCGCTCGAGAGGGATTGATTTCTGTCGAAGTGAGCGGCCATAGGCGGCACTGTAAAGGTCTGTAAACAACTTTCTGGTGGAAAGAGATTCCCTGCCGAGTGACATTCAGCTGCTCATGAAAGGCAACGTTAAACCGGTTGATATGAACAAAAACGGCTCTTTTACAATGTAGGAGCCACCAAACTCGCAAAAGCAAGCGTACTTTGGTATAGTTTTGTGGAATTCTTATCATTTTGCTACACAGGTCTGTGCAGATTGTAAAATTTTAGCTGAAAAGTGTTAATTTATGCAAATTTATGGCATGGTCTTCAGATGTTCTCGCAGATAAGCTGCATCCCCAATTTGATACGAAAATTTTGAGCAAAAAGGTGCGGCTTATGCGCCAGTTTTTACGGTAGTTTTTTTTCATCTTTTCATAAAGCAGTTGATATATACAAACTCAAGTTTAATAGGACATTACCACTTAAATAGATAAACAGAATTATTCCATGTTAACATTTAACATGCCAAAAGATCAGTTACATGCATTAGGGGTTTTAACAGTTGTCATGTATGCTATATAATCTGTCACAATAGTACCTGACTAACATCGCTAAGAGATAAGTCTTTGCCAGTTTTGTTAAAGCCACTGTGGCCCACTCTTAATTATCTTAGTTTCCTTTTTATTATCAGCCAATTTTCTTTCGTTTTGGATTGTACACCAGTTAGCCATATGTTTCCTGTTTGGCGACTTTCCACTATTGAGCGTCCCTTTTTTGCTACATGTATATCATAAGGATTGCTATCTTCCATTTAAGTCAGTCGGAGTTATGCTATCACCGGAGAAAGAAGTCTATATCAGAGTTTACCCACAAACGGAGTATCACTGGAGTACTGGAGTTACTTTTTTCTCCCTAGACTTTAAGCAATACCAGACGTAAGTTATGTCCGTTTATATTACTTTATCGTTTTTCCTTTTACCACATCTTTGTAAAGCTTGTAAATTCTAGCTCTCTTTTAATCACGCACTGCCTTTTTTTTTTAGTTTACACCGCACGTGTACGATATTTGGGCAAGTTAACCTTAATAAAAGCTGATCAAGTGAAGCCTGCCTAATTGTTCTACACCGTGTGGTTGACGCTCGATGATCTCAATGTGCACTATGTGCTAGCCACTTTGGTTACAACGGTCATTCATAGACAATGATTATCCAATTTGAAAAAGGCCCATTTGATTTTATTTACCTGGTTTGTTCTAACAATCAATCAATCAATCAATCAGTTAATTAATTAATCTGGGTGTACTGTATGTGTACATGTATAGCTGTATAGTTTTCTTTTTTAACGAAAACAAATGAGTAATTATTTTAATTAGAAATTAAAGAATACATATTAAGGCTACTTGATTACAAAAAGATGCAAATTAAAGTAAATTACACTGTACTATGTTTTATTTCCCAAGTGCCATGTATTGATGAGCATTTTACATGGAAATCCCACTTTAGTTTTGTACATGTATGTAAGCAAAAATCTCTAAATCAGTTCTAAATTTTCCTTATCTTTCAACTCTAAACTAAATCTGTACTATACATCCAGGTAGTCATGTACATTAATAATTAATTATTATTTATCCCTGGTTGTCTACATATGTTAGTTACTGTTGTTACTAATTAACTTAAATAGAAGTTTTTACTTTCAACTGTGAGCCATTATATCGAGTGCATTTTACTCCCCTATTTGTTAAGTCAACTCACTTCATTAGTAGCTAAACTTGTTTCATTACCATTCACCATAATCAATTGTTGCCCCAATGTTTCTCAATTTGTTTGTGACAAAATAATAATCAAGTGCACAGTTATGGCACAAGAACAGCTAGAAGTTATCCTCATAACATTGTCACACTAGCCAAGTTACCATACTCTACAAATATCTAATTTAGTTAAGGCACAAGAACAGCTAGTAGTTATCTGGCTCATAACATTGTCACACTGGCCAATTTACCATACTCTACAAGTATCTAATACTAGAATTTTGAATTCTCTGCCAGTGAGTAATTCTATTACTAGTTCAATCTTTTCCCACTTTAAGAAAAAAATTGATCACATTTGGTTTTTTTTACAAAATAGTGAATTGGTCATGCTGCACCCCAGAACTTAAAATTATCAGATCTTACAAATTATGTAACTGCTAAGGTGGCCTCTGTTTTAAGCCTGGTGGTTACTTTTGGAGGTATCCTTGCTGCATTTCAGGTATTGTCAATATCTTTTGTTATTATTTATGAGGCATATGAATAATGATTATGACGACGATGATGATGAAACATTTAGTAAACTAGAGAAACCGCTTAGAGACAATGCAGAGCAGCCCTCAGGCAGGGGTTTGTGTTAATTAATATTTAAATTATCTGACTCCCTGTACTATTATAAATGATTAATAATATACTATATACTAAATTATTACACGAC
>JAHPZR010014179.1:0-2500 GCA_019787425.1 Platygyra sinensis
TATTGGTTTTCAGCATATTAAAAAAAACAAATGGGACTGGTTTTATCCAAAAGACTGAAACTCTTGGGTAATCTTATTCTGCATTATAATGGAGTGGTCTCAATTGATTGTTGCAAAGCCAAGACCAAATCAGTTACTTAGTAATTAGACTACTCAGCCAATCTCAAACCATAGCAAAACCAAAACTTTCAACACTCAACTGGAAACCACTCTAGTAGACAGCTGCATTTGAAAATAAGTCCTTAAGGCTTTCAAGGGAGATCCTTGCTTCTATATATCAAATTTAATCTGATTAATGTTAATCGCTGTAAGTAAAAACTTGAAACTTGGCTTAGCCTAACGAGATGTGTGGAGACCTTTGGAAATTGACTGCATCCTCTGTGATCTGGTTTTTATTTCTCTAGTCTGTGCTTTTCTCTTTACAGGATGAAGAGGCACTGGAAAAACTTTATACCATCCTCAAGGAAAGATACAAGGAAAGATATGGCAATTTTGTACGCATTACTAGAATTCCAAACCCACCGCACTCTCCTTTTCCAAACATGGCATATGTGGAACTAATAGGTAACTCTCTACCCCCTCTCCCTGAGTTGCCTGTTGTCAAGCAAGGCAAATGGGTTGTTTATGGTAAGGATGATGATGATAACGAACTCAGAGCACAAAGTGCCATTGTTAAAAGTAAATAGCATAAGAAATTAAAGAAATCAGTAATGTGGTAATGATAATGATGTTTTAGTGCTCTCTAAAGTTGGCAAATTTGAGGTGATACAGTATAGGCTCAAGAAACTCTTTGGCAACGATTTTGATATTTGCACCCGAAGAAGTAAATCTGTTCCTGTAATGATTCTTAAGGAGTCGCTGTGTTTTGGAAATAAATAAGTCTTACTCATTCTGTGTCATGTTGATTGATCACTTAAAAGTGTTTTTGTATTGCATTGCTAATGTCAATTTTTAGCCTAGGTCTGCATGTGCCGTTTCATGTTTATCACACATGTCCATTTGCAACTGACATTTTCGTGGTGATATACCGCACTGCTAGGTGCAATTGATACAATAACATACACCCTAAGTGGAATAGAGAGTCTCAAAAACATCAGTCTGTAGAAAAGCCCCTAACAAGGCTTAGTATGGGAGTTGGATGCTCCTAGTGATGAGCTCATGTGAATGGTTATTACGGAGTACCATAGTCCTGCGAAGCATGCTGACAGCCATAGGTTCAGGAATTAGGATTCTGCATGTATTGTGTATTTGTGCAATTCAGAAGTAACATCTCACTAATCAACACATGACTGTTACTGGTACTTGAGTTTATTCAATATTGATGTCAAATTGCAAGTCTCACCATGCTTCATTTAGTTAAACATAAATGGCAACTATGTAATCTGAAAAAATCTGAAAATGACAGATCTATATTGATGTTGCATTCTAGAAACTTGAGTAACAGTTGCATTATAGTGGTTTCATTCAAATTTTGATGAAATGTCAAAGTGGAAACAAGTGCTGTCAACATTGACAGCTAGTTCAGTTTCATTTACAATTGACATACTAGGTGGGAAAAAAAACCAGTTGTAACTAAATGACAGGAGACTTGAGGGATGAACAAACAGATGGCTCTTGTGAGACCTACCACCAGCCATGAGTGTGCATGTACTATTTACAACCAGATGTAATGTGTAGTTCCAGAAAATATCTACATACCCTTTGCATGAAGGGTTAACCCAAAATTCCATGGAGGAAGGAGGATCTCGCACACGCAAATTTGAGGCCCCATTGGGTAAAGATCAACAGGATACAGAATGTTCAGACCAAAAATTATTGGGACACTAAGACCCCCCTACCCCTAATGGGGCCTCAAGTTTTAAAGAAAAGTGTGAACCAAAACTGGAATTTCCTGAGGGATTTGGGAGTAGGGGGGATTCAAACCAAAAAACCCTTCATGGGGGGTGTATGGATTTTTTCTTTAACAACACCATGTTGAATGAAGTTTAATTGATCTGACATTTCCAAGAAGTTTAAACAGTCAATTACTTTGATTAGACTTTGGGTTTCTTAAAAGAATGTTTCAAAATCTAGAGTACCAATAAAAGCTGAGTGATTTTTTCCTGACACTTTACAACTTTCTACTCAAACCTAGCTCACATGTTTCTTAATTTAAGAAACGATAATTACATTTTTTATTTTATACAAAAAATGTTTTCTTAAATATAAAATTGAAGAAATAATTATTTATTGAAATCAAACTATTTGATTTGCTTCAACAGCTGTATTCAGCACTTACTAAATACATGTACATTCAATCTCTTACTGTACTCAGTGCAAGAATATCATTTAACAACATATTCAATAACTTAAAATGACAAATTTTGGGAGTTCTTAATTTATTAAAATACTTAATCTAAAGGAAAATTCTAAAATATACTAGCATTATTTTATTCATTGAAATTTTTTTATTTTAATCTTCTGTAATTGCTGATTATTATTTTTGATTAGTTTTGTGTCA
>JAHPZR010014179.1:7500-22500 GCA_019787425.1 Platygyra sinensis
ATAAGAATGGCCGCGTAGCACACACTGAAGGAAAACCCCAGACCAAACCGCTGGATAGCGCAAATGGCAGTCGAAGGCTCAGCCAGTAGGAAGAACGAAAACACGTAACAGAACAACAAGCCGAACAGGAGCGCACAAGTAAGCTCTCTTCCTGAGGCCTTCACGATAGGGGTCTCCTTGTTGACGTAGAATAAGGTGCCAATAAATATTGTACACACAATGCCTAGGCCCGAAAAGACCATCACCATGACGAGCCAGCTTTTGGCGATGTATCGTCGAGGAAGGGGTTCACAGCCGTTCTTGTCAGAATTGGGGCGTTGTCCTTTATTGCAAGGTTTGCAGCTTGTTTCGTCTGTGGAACAAGAGCAGCGAATGTTTGAGTGATTTTGTCGTACATTATATAAACCACGAGCCTATCTCTTGCTTTGTCTTTCTATGTTACTTTCAAAAATGTATGACGATTTTAGCTTGGGACAAACTGTCCGAAAATAAAATCATTCGAAATGTTTACTGGTTCGAAATATTTACAGTACAGTAAAAACAAAATTAAATAGCTCCAAAGCCGCTTGTTTCCTTTATGAAGCGAACTCTAGTCGAGATATTGCTTAAGTTGATCAAAGTTTCCTTATTTTCTCGTAACATGTTAAGGTTGCAGAAAAACTATCGTGTTCACGGACGTTGTTTCACTCTAATTAACAAATTGACGTCAGTTTTTCAGTTATTGATCATGAATTTCGTCATAACATTGTCAAAGTAGCTGTGGATCCACGAGGCGATAGCCGAGTGGGATCCGCAGACTCTTTGGATAATAGAGTTCCTGGAATCTCGTTTCCCAGCACCTGATCTACATCAAAGTCTTGTACATGTGGTTCCCAGTTAAATTTTCGGTGATTTTTCGGCAATCAGTTAAAATTTCAGCCCACTTCACAGTTATCAGTAAATTTTGCAGATTTCAGATCTCAGATACACAAGTTGAAGATGTGTCTTTTCTCAGCTGACAGGAAATATCTTAAACCTAACCAAGTGTCTCTGATTGGTCGATACCCTAGTGAGTATCCACCATCCAAGTATACAGTGTTACGTCCTCGGTACTGTACCAGACTATTTCTGTCAGTCTCAGACCTTCAGTGTCTCGCCGGGAGGAATGCGTTCGCGCGAGAAGAGACGCTTACCGACAGTGCCTGCGAGGCAACCTTTACCCAGGTTAAATTTATAATACTGATTCGAATTGGAACTATGGGAGATTTTTGCGCGCCAACGTAACGAACCACCTATTCAAAATCTAATTCTTAGGCGCACTCTTTAAGTTCGGGGAAAGATATTAAAATCCTGGTTTTAATTTAGTTCCGTTGTTTTTGCGCGAGGTGCGCATTTTCTCGACGTTGGAAACGTACCGCTGGCTCAGGAATTCCTCGGGAGACACGATTCCGATCAAAATTTTCAGCAAACAACAGATAGCCTGAGAACGCAGACGTATTTCCGGCTGTCACTGGCCAGCTGGGAATACGTCTGCGTTCGCTGGCTAACAACAGACAACAATGATAGCAAAACAGTTAACAATCGCGTAGCTATATAACAAGATGGTAGGAAGTTACCTTCGACATAATGATTCTCCTGGCAGGGCATACAAGTCCAGCAACACGATCCCTCGCGATCATACACTTTTTGAAAACCGACAGAGCATGGTGACCCGCAATGAGATGACGGAATTGTACCGTTTCTACTTCCGTGGTAAAGCTTTGTCGCGTCATACAGTTCGTTATTCCAGGAAGCAACCTTAGTGTACTTCCCGTCCTCCAGACGATAAATGTCGTATCGGCCCGGCCCATTGCCGTTCTGATCAAAGCTAACCGGTCCAGTAACTCCAGTGAATGTTACGTTAAAGAGAAGATCTCGTAGAAGTTTGCCCTTAAATTTTGTCTTCATTTCTGGACACAGGCCAGCCTGTGCAGGACAGAGACGCTTGTACATCGCGTCCAGGCCGTGCGCAACAGCGTAGACAGCGTCAATAACAAAGGGTACCTTGTCATCGATACGTAGATTGTGGCTGGCGAGATTAGAGTCCTTAGGACATGAAGTTTTGTTTTTCTTCAAGCTGCAGCCAAACTGCTTCTCCCAAAACTCTTTAAACCAAGGATTAATCACGCTGCGGTTACCAGTGCGGTTACCAGGTTTTAGAGAAGTGAAGTACGTTTTGAATGAAGGGTAAGGGGCCTCAGCTAGACTAACTGTTATGGCCCCTTCTGCGTATTTCTCCAGTCCCTCAATCGGTTTCGTCCTGGTACCCCAGTAATCGCTTGCCACCCATATGAAGCTACCAGCCGCGTTCTTCCTTTGCGCACCTTCGAGAAGCCTTCTCGAGTCGATATCTGTACAAAATAAAACCACTCCCCGGACGTTTGAGTGTCTAAGAAACTCCGCGATGATAGCATTGACGTGTGTCTCGTCGCCCGTGCCCTCAATCTTGAACGACCCCGCGATGCATATATTCGCCGCCTTTGCGCCAGCCGTGAACTCTCGGATACCCCGCTCGCCATAAATCCCCTCGGAATTGACAGTAAACACAGACGTCCACTTCAATCCGCGCACCACATCGACCATCGCGCGGGCCTGGTAGTTATCCGGGGGGACAGTGCGCACGAAAAAGTCGTACTTCGATTTATCACTGAGGTCAGATGTGGTGGAGGCATAGCTTATTTGCGGCAAATTGAACAGGCGTAAAAGATTCGCAACTTGAATAGAGACGGCACTTGATGCCGCGCCGACGACTGCAACTACTCTGTTTTTCTTCAACACGCTTTCACAACTTGTCGGAGTGGCTTTATTTTCTAGCGACTCCATGACAAACTCGAGTGATTCTTCTAGCGCCCTTGTGTACCATCCGCAGGTGTCGTAAGCAGACATCCCTAGTGTGATATTCGATAGTAGATTAGCATCTTTGTTTATTCTATCGACGGCGAAAATCATAGCTTCTAATCGGTGAATACCTCTTTCCGCGTTTAAACTTCCGCATTTCGAAGGACCGAGTTGCGTTGTGTCTTCATTGTGGATAGGAAAAAGTCCCCCAAGAATTATATCTGCCTGTATCCCCACTGGAAATCTAGCGCTCTTGTCGAACATGCGCTCTCCGTGAGGACCGCCTTGGATAGTCGGGTAGTTAGGAGAAGTGGCCACTATTTCGCCGAAACACAAGCTTGACAAGGACGAAATGAAGAGAGCAAAGTTTACCACAACACCACGAAAGACGTTACTTCGACAAAAGCGTGAACGAAACCCTTTAAAGTTTGGATCCATTACAGCGATGTCACGCAATGTCCAGTTGTTTTTCCTTCAATTTAACAAACGAAATGGTCGCCGGTTTCAATTTTTTTTTGTAAAACGAGCAAACACTGCTGTATTTGGACACCAAAGTAAAGACACCTGAAAAAATTACACAAAAATAAGTATGAAACTAGGTTCATAGACACCCCGTCACTTAAAAAAGATGCAAAAAAGTGTTGATTGAACTTAAATAACCGGAAACTTAGCAAAGTTAATCAGGGTCAACAAAATCTTCGACGACCGATGTACAAATGCCGGAAAAAGTTGACAATTATGTTATTGGGCTTGAGCAGTTAAATAAGGAACTTTACTAGTTGGACAATCAAAATGGACATCAGGCTAATCATAAAAGATGCATCGTAACATCGCCGGTTTTATTTTAATTCTAATTTCTATTATGATTGATCCAATTCAACTCGCAAATGAAACCAGGACAACAGTACAACTTAACTCTTAATTTAGCGTTAATCGGGGATCGTATTTATCAGTGAGATCTCCGACGCATCGATGGATCATAAGGTACTTCAATTAAGGTTGCGGGAAATCACAGCTTTTTCACGGTCAAACACCGATAACGACAGAACTTTTAAGAACTGGTGAGCAATGTTATTAAAATTACCTACTGTTGTTGTTTGTTGATTTGGTTATTCCTCGTCGTACGTTTGTAAATAAAAAGCTATTTCCTTTTCATACCGCTTTCGTACTACATGTAGCCGTCAGTAAATTTCAAAAACCCTGTGAACTTCCCGCGCCGGACGACATAAACCCACCGGTTCGTACCACTGCTTAATTCAATTGACATTTCTCATAGAAATCAGAGATCATTGCTCTTGAATTGACCCATCAAAGGCTTTATGGAACTAAATCGGCTTCTCCAGTCTTAACACTCGCTCAAACGGAAAGGACTGGCTAGCTTAGGATTCCATATACTTACTATTTAGGCCGTAAGCGTTGCAACACATGAAGCTTGGAGTATTTTATCGTCTGCGGAGCCGTTTGCAGTGTTAGTTAAATGCTCCTTTCTCAAAGCAGACGTTATTTGTGTTGTCTTTTCCGTTTACACACTGACTCGGCGCCTTCTCTCTAACATTCACGATTCCAATTAATAATGGTCCAAAAAAGCGAGGCCGGTCCGACCCGCAAAACAGAGCTGAATTGGGTTCGCGGAGACCGATTTGCCCGGAGATTGCAAGCCTCTTTCCGCTTACTGGATTTCTGTAAAAAACAAACTTGTTTACCAGAGACGGACGAGCCAAAGTCCGTCTCACGAAACAAAGTGCTCAATCAGACAGAGAGAATACACAATCGCCTCTCTTAATTTCCGCCCAGGATACAGAATATTTAACGATTTACGCCTTGTTTACCGATTAGAAATGCAAGGTTGTCTGCTGCAAATTGATGATTGATTTCTATTTGCTTGGCTTTTACGAGGGCATTCACCATGAAAACATTTCAATTTGCGTCGACCAAATAAACACGGAGGCTGCGGATAGAGGGCGATATTGTGTCCTAATCAAAATATAGACATTACAGAAACTGGTCTAAAAATACCAACAACATTTTGGGAATGTCATAATTCTATAGTTTTAAATAGTTTTAAAGCGATCATGTGGCGCACTCGATGTTTCCTTATATCATTCCATCAATTCCAATCTCAGTACAATTCACGAACGTTTTATAGCGACCAGCGTTTTCAACACAACGAGGAAGTTTTTTCAGCTATTTTTGGGCTCATTCAATAGTTATTAATATTCTTTTAGCATTGAAAGCGTCGTCGAATTTTTGTGGTACCTTTAATTACCAGTGCGGTTTTGCCTCTACTCATTTAAACAGTTTTGCAGATTTTACTTTAAAAATAAGCGATGTTATTGTACAACACGCACGCGATTCAACCAAAGTATAGGAATCTTTGCCTAGGACGCGTGGAAGTCAGCGCAGCAGAGATTTTGGTGTGGTGGTTTAAAGTTAAGTACGAATGTTTTTAGATAAATAAACATGGTTGACCGATGTAATGTCTTTCTAAAGAGCGAGAGTGTACCAAAAAAGCCTCTTCACCTACGATTTTCCTTTGACGTGGAAATACGGCTTTTAGGGAAATTCAAGCCGATAATACTAAACCAGTAATATGTAAGACTACGCCAGCTAAAAGTCCTAAAATGTCATTAATTGAATTGCGCGCGATGATGGCTGTTTTGAAAGAGTAGAGTTGCAACAAAAGATTAAGTTTCTACCTCCGCTTTCCATTCAATTGAACTTGTGAAAACAACTCCAGTTGAATAAGAATTCTTACATTAAATTTTCATCATGATTTTTAGGAGGAAAAATAACTTTACCAGCATGAAAAAGTGTTTGTCTTCGCTCACCGCTTTTGTAGCTTTTTGTGGCTGATTGAAAATTGTTTACGAGCCGTCAAATGTGAACTAAAATTGATTGTAGATTATGCATCTTCAACAGAACTATGATAAACTCAAAAAAAGAATTAAATCCACCGTTTACTTTCGAGAAAGATATTAAATGATTCTTACGGCGAGATTGTTAAGGAAAGTTTTGCTCGTCAGAGAATGTGTTTACAATGATTATAACTCAGTGACTAAGAATCATCACGAATTAACGGATATGCTTTCGCATGCATTGCTAATGAAAGAAACCGCACCGGCGGCTATGAGTTTTGTTTACGTTTTTGTTCTGAAATAAAATTTTCTTCAATCTGGTGATTAATAAAAACAGATGAACACATTTTGCTTTTCCACATCAGTCTATGTTTGAGTGAAATGTTTAGTTCCCGCTTGCTGCATGATCTAAACGTCGAAAAGTTAATCGGTGTAGAGCCATCAGATATCGTTCAGGATGGCCTGAACAATCAGTTTGGTACATGTTATAACATAGGTTAACATATTCCCAGTCTAAATTATTGGCTGAGAAACAAATTACTCACAGGAACATCTAAGACGCAACTGTTTTACAACCTAGAATACAAGCACCACGGTCTTTCCCTTGCGTGTCCTACAGTTTGCCGGAACACCTACGGTCGTCGATATCAGACTGTTGTTGTCGGACTTTGCAATTGTGGTCGCGATATCGTAATTGTTGTCAAAATAATAGTATATACAAAACTCATTGTTTTACAAGTGATTTTTAAGTGGATATGACATCAGACGCAGGCACTACCTCGTTACCAGGACCCCTCTTTGCGAAGGAAACGTCCGCATTGTTGCATAGTGGAGGTCAGGAGAAAGGGCTCCTGTGTAGGTCCTGTAGGCGTGCAGAATGCTGTCGCGTGTTTAGACGAACGAGTAAAACAGGAGAACTCGGGAAAACAACAACACCAAAAAATAATAAACTCAATCTGCATAAAACCACCATACCAAAATCAATCTCAGCACATTTAGCCTACGTAGCAGGTGTTTCCAAAAACTTACCCGAAATTAAGGGAACGAAACTGGGAGCGGGGAGTGCGAAGCCGGTGCGAAGAAGAACTTACGCGAAGGAAACGAAACTGGGAGGGTGTTTCCAAAAACTTAAGCGAAGGGAACGAAACTGGGAGGGGTGCTCCTTCACTCGCTTGTAGGCTACAGCACATTTGGCCAAACGTTCCTTGCTTATTGGCCGTATTCACTACTATTCACTATCTTTTCGGTTTTCAGATTTTAGAATTTTGTCGGTTTTGCGTGACATACGTACCTATAAACCGGTATAAACACGTGTCAAATCAACTATTGTATTGGCTTCCTGGTGCGTAAATTGAGCAATACAAGTGATAACGCGGTAGTTGTTTTAAAATATACCTTAATCTAAGGCAAATTGATTACTTGATGGAAAACTAGACTGCTTTCAGTCTATTTGTCTTTCGAAATTTTAGCTGGGATTATGCAAGACGCTTTGGCCTAAAGGGGAATGGGACGAGACATGGGCGCGGGACGCGCGGCGCGTACGAGAAGAAAAACCGTGCACTAAGTGACCCGTGAGAAAACCGGCTGCTAGTGGCTGCTAGCAGACTAATGGAAAACCGTTAAACTATATTTAGTCTAGCTCAGAAGCACTTATGCAATTCCTGGTCTTCAAAATACCCGCCACTTGTTGAATCTCTTGATTTGGCCATTTAGGTATCAAGAATGATCAAAATCCGGTTTCTTATTACAGTATCTATACAGTGTCAAGCAGACACGTAGTGAGAATATAGAAAAAATCATGAACCTAGCGTTAACATTGTCAAAATTACAGGGACAAATATGGCCCAAATATGGCTTTCAGTAACTGCTAATTGAGTGTTGGGCCAGTTCCAAAGGTATTGTGGTAAAATGAGCTGCCGATATATATATACATTTTTTATTTCTCGGAGTGTTGTTTATTCAGGTAGTCGCTTGAATGTTCCGCGCTTTAGTTTTGTATTTAGTGTTTTCTGGTTTAAGCTACTCGTTGTGTGCTCATGTTTTCAGTTACAAAGCGAAATAGGATTACCTTGTTATTTTGTATTCAATGGTTACTCGAAGGGGCATTGTCACGCTATTTGGCAACTTTATAAAAAGCCTGAAGGTGTCTTCGCATCAATTGAATTTCAAAACTAATGATCTAGTTTTGTTATTAACCCCTTGACTGCCAAGGGGCTTCCCTTTGACGAGTAAAATCGTCTGGCGTTAGACAGAGTAAAACCTATAAGTACGTCCTTGGCAGTGAAAGGGTTAAAGACTATTTGAATGTACTGAAATTGTTTCCTGTCGCCTGTCGCTACGCATGGATGGAAACGGATTGAAACTTGAAAAAAATTGCCAATTTTTTTTTTCAAGTTTTGAAGCTACGTTTTCCAAAAATCCTCAAGAAATTTATTATGGTGAGCCCTCTCTGAAAAAATTCATTTGATATCTTCGTCGTAGCTTTACAGAAGCATTTTCTTCATGATTTAAGCCTCAATGTAATAATTTTAGCTCAGAATTGGCCTAAAACAGCAAAATCCTCGTGACACTGCTCTTAATTTTAGGGAGCTTAAGCACGCGCGTTTTTGAGACGCGGACGGCAACAGGAAGTGAACTATTTTCACTTTTAACTTGCCCTCACACAACCACACTCACATTGCTAAGTATCTTTTATCTATTAGAGATGAGTAATATAAAAATCTGGGAGACAAGACGGGCCTAGAACGAGAAATGTTCTCTTCCGGTTGCCGTCCGCGTCTCAAAAACGCGCTTGCTTAAGCTCCCTAATGTTTTTTAAAGCTTGACAACCGACAAAGATAGTGAATAGTAGTGAATACGGCCAATAAGCAAGGAACGTTTGGCCAAATGTGCTGTAGCCTACAAGCGAGTGAAGGAGCACCCCTCCCAGTTTCGTTCCCTTCGCTTAAGTTTTTGGAAACACCCTCCCAGTTTCGTTTCCTTCGCGTAAGTTCTTCTTCGCACCGGCTTCGCACTCCCCCGCTCCCAGTTTCGTTCCCTTAATTTCGGGTAAGTTTTTGGAAACACCTGCTACGTAGGCTAAATGTGCTGAGATTGATTTTGGTATGGTGGTTTTATGCAGATTGAGTTTATTATTTTTTGGTGTTGTTGTTTTCCCGAGTTCTCCTGTTTTACTCGTTCGTCTAAACACGCGACAGCATTCTGCACGCCTACAGGACCTACACAGGAGCCCTTTCTCCTGACCTCCACTATGCAACAATGCGGACGTTTCCTTCGCAAAGAGGGGTCCTGGTAACGAGGTAGTGCCTGCGTCTGATGTCATATCCACTTAAAAATCACTTGTAAAACAATGAGTTTTGTATATACTATTATTTTGACAACAATTACGATATCGCGACCACAATTGCAAAGTCCGACAACAACAGTCTGATATCGACGACCGTAGGTGTTCCGGCAAACTGTAGGACACGCAAGGGAAAGACCGTGGTGCTTGTATTCTAGGTTGTAAAACAGTTGCGTCTTAGATGTTCCTGTGAGTAATTTGTTTCTCAGCCAATAATTTAGACTGGGAATATGTTAACCTATGTTATAACATGTACCAAACTGATTGTTCAGGCCATCCTGAACGATATCTGATGGCTCTACACCGATTAACTTTTCGACGTTTAGATCATGCAGCAAGCGGGAACTAAACATTTCACTCAAACATAGACTGATGTGGAAAAGCAAAATGTGTTCATCTGTTTTTATTAATCACCAGATTGAAGAAAATTTTATTTCAGAACAAAAACGTAAACAAAACTCATAGCCGCCGGTGCGGTTTCTTTCATTAGCAATGCATGCGAAAGCATATCCGTTAATTCGTGATGATTCTTAGTCACTGAGTTATAATCATTGTAAACACATTCTCTGACGAGCAAAACTTTCCTTAACAATCTCGCCGTAAGAATCATTTAATATCTTTCTCGAAAGTAAACGGTGGATTTAATTCTTTTTTTGAGTTTATCATAGTTCTGTTGAAGATGCATAATCTACAATCAATTTTAGTTCACATTTGACGGCTCGTAAACAATTTTCAATCAGCCACAAAAAGCTACAAAAGCGGTGAGCGAAGACAAACACTTTTTCATGCTGGTAAAGTTATTTTTCCTCCTAAAAATCATGATGAAAATTTAATGTAAGAATTCTTATTCAACTGGAGTTGTTTTCACAAGTTCAATTGAATGGAAAGCGGAGGTAGAAACTTAATCTTTTGTTGCAACTCTACTCTTTCAAAACAGCCATCATCGCGCGCAATTCAATTAATGACATTTTAGGACTTTTAGCTGGCGTAGTCTTACATATTACTGGTTTAGTATTATCGGCTTGAATTTCCCTAAAAGCCGTATTTCCACGTCAAAGGAAAATCGTAGGTGAAGAGGCTTTTTTGGTACACTCTCGCTCTTTAGAAAGACATTACATCGGTCAACCATGTTTATTTATCTAAAAACATTCGTACTTAACTTTAAACCACCACACCAAAATCTCTGCTGCGCTGACTTCCACGCGTCCTAGGCAAAGATTCCTATACTTTGGTTGAATCGCGTGCGTGTTGTACAATAACATCGCTTATTTTTAAAGTAAAATCTGCAAAACTGTTTAAATGAGTAGAGGCAAAACCGCACTGGTAATTAAAGGTACCACAAAAATTCGACGACGCTTTCAATGCTAAAAGAATATTAATAACTATTGAATGAGCCCAAAAATAGCTGAAAAAACTTCCTCGTTGTGTTGAAAACGCTGGTCGCTATAAAACGTTCGTGAATTGTACTGAGATTGGAATTGATGGAATGATATAAGGAAACATCGAGTGCGCCACATGATCGCTTTAAAACTATTTAAAACTATAGAATTATGACATTCCCAAAATGTTGTTGGTATTTTTAGACCAGTTTCTGTAATGTCTATATTTTGATTAGGACACAATATCGCCCTCTATCCGCAGCCTCCGTGTTTATTTGGTCGACGCAAATTGAAATGTTTTCATGGTGAATGCCCTCGTAAAAGCCAAGCAAATAGAAATCAATCATCAATTTGCAGCAGACAACCTTGCATTTCTAATCGGTAAACAAGGCGTAAATCGTTAAATATTCTGTATCCTGGGCGGAAATTAAGAGAGGCGATTGTGTATTCTCTCTGTCTGATTGAGCACTTTGTTTCGTGAGACGGACTTTGGCTCGTCCGTCTCTGGTAAACAAGTTTGTTTTTTACAGAAATCCAGTAAGCGGAAAGAGGCTTGCAATCTCCGGGCAAATCGGTCTCCGCGAACCCAATTCAGCTCTGTTTTGCGGGTCGGACCGGCCTCGCTTTTTTGGACCATTATTAATTGGAATCGTGAATGTTAGAGAGAAGGCGCCGAGTCAGTGTGTAAACGGAAAAGACAACACAAATAACGTCTGCTTTGAGAAAGGAGCATTTAACTAACACTGCAAACGGCTCCGCAGACGATAAAATACTCCAAGCTTCATGTGTTGCAACGCTTACGGCCTAAATAGTAAGTATATGGAATCCTAAGCTAGCCAGTCCTTTCCGTTTGAGCGAGTGTTAAGACTGGAGAAGCCGATTTAGTTCCATAAAGCCTTTGATGGGTCAATTCAAGAGCAATGATCTCTGATTTCTATGAGAAATGTCAATTGAATTAAGCAGTGGTACGAACCGGTGGGTTTATGTCGTCCGGCGCGGGAAGTTCACAGGGTTTTTGAAATTTACTGACGGCTACATGTAGTACGAAAGCGGTATGAAAAGGAAATAGCTTTTTATTTACAAACGTACGACGAGGAATAACCAAATCAACAAACAACAACAGTAGGTAATTTTAATAACATTGCTCACCAGTTCTTAAAAGTTCTGTCGTTATCGGTGTTTGACCGTGAAAAAGCTGTGATTTCCCGCAACCTTAATTGAAGTACCTTATGATCCATCGATGCGTCGGAGATCTCACTGATAAATACGATCCCCGATTAACGCTAAATTAAGAGTTAAGTTGTACTGTTGTCCTGGTTTCATTTGCGAGTTGAATTGGATCAATCATAATAGAAATTAGAATTAAAATAAAACCGGCGATGTTACGATGCATCTTTTATGATTAGCCTGATGTCCATTTTGATTGTCCAACTAGTAAAGTTCCTTATTTAACTGCTCAAGCCCAATAACATAATTGTCAACTTTTTCCGGCATTTGTACATCGGTCGTCGAAGATTTTGTTGACCCTGATTAACTTTGCTAAGTTTCCGGTTATTTAAGTTCAATCAACACTTTTTTGCATCTTTTTTAAGTGACGGGGTGTCTATGAACCTAGTTTCATACTTATTTTTGTGTAATTTTTTCAGGTGTCTTTACTTTGGTGTCCAAATACAGCAGTGTTTGCTCGTTTTACAAAAAAAAATTGAAACCGGCGACCATTTCGTTTGTTAAATTGAAGGAAAAACAACTGGACATTGCGTGACATCGCTGTAATGGATCCAAACTTTAAAGGGTTTCGTTCACGCTTTTGTCGAAGTAACGTCTTTCGTGGTGTTGTGGTAAACTTTGCTCTCTTCATTTCGTCCTTGTCAAGCTTGTGTTTCGGCGAAATAGTGGCCACTTCTCCTAACTACCCGACTATCCAAGGCGGTCCTCACGGAGAGCGCATGTTCGACAAGAGCGCTAGATTTCCAGTGGGGATACAGGCAGATATAATTCTTGGGGGACTTTTTCCTATCCACAATGAAGACACAACGCAACTCGGTCCTTCGAAATGCGGAAGTTTAAACGCGGAAAGAGGTATTCACCGATTAGAAGCTATGATTTTCGCCGTCGATAGAATAAACAAAGATGCTAATCTACTATCGAATATCACACTAGGGATGTCTGCTTACGACACCTGCGGATGGTACACAAGGGCGCTAGAAGAATCACTCGAGTTTGTCATGGAGTCGCTAGAAAATAAAGCCACTCCGACAAGTTGTGAAAGCGTGTTGAAGAAAAACAGAGTAGTTGCAGTCGTCGGCGCGGCATCAAGTGCCGTCTCTATTCAAGTTGCGAATCTTTTACGCCTGTTCAATTTGCCGCAAATAAGCTATGCCTCCACCACATCTGACCTCAGTGATAAATCGAAGTACGACTTTTTCGTGCGCACTGTCCCCCCGGATAACTACCAGGCCCGCGCGATGGTCGATGTGGTGCGCGGATTGAAGTGGACGTCTGTGTTTACTGTCAATTCCGAGGGGATTTATGGCGAGCGGGGTATCCGAGAGTTCACGGCTGGCGCAAAGGCGGCGAATATATGCATCGCGGGGTCGTTCAAGATTGAGGGCACGGGCGACGAGACACACGTCAATGCTATCATCGCGGAGTTTCTTAGACACTCAAACGTCCGGGGAGTGGTTTTATTTTGTACAGATATCGACTCGAGAAGGCTTCTCGAAGGTGCGCAAAGGAAGAACGCGGCTGGTAGCTTCATATGGGTGGCAAGCGATTACTGGGGTACCAGGACGAAACCGATTGAGGGACTGGAGAAATACGCAGAAGGGGCCATAACAGTTAGTCTAGCTGAGGCCCCTTACCCTTCATTCAAAACGTACTTCACTTCTCTAAAACCTGGTAACCGCACTGGTAACCGCAGCGTGATTAATCCTTGGTTTAAAGAGTTTTGGGAGAAGCAGTTTGGCTGCAGCTTGAAGAAAAACAAAACTTCATGTCCTAAGGACTCTAATCTCGCCAGCCACAATCTACGTATCGATGACAAGGTACCCTTTGTTATTGACGCTGTCTACGCTGTTGCGCACGGCCTGGACGCGATGTACAAGCGTCTCTGTCCTGCACAGGCTGGCCTGTGTCCAGAAATGAAGACAAAATTTAAGGGCAAACTTCTACGAGATCTTCTCTTTAACGTAACATTCACTGGAGTTACTGGACCGGTTAGCTTTGATCAGAACGGCAATGGGCCGGGCCGATACGACATTTATCGTCTGGAGGACGGGAAGTACACTAAGGTTGCTTCCTGGAATAACGAACTGTATGACGCGACAAAGCTTTACCACGGAAGTAGAAACGGTACAATTCCGTCATCTCATTGCGGGTCACCATGCTCTGTCGGTTTTCAAAAAGTGTATGATCGCGAGGGATCGTGTTGCTGGACTTGTATGCCCTGCCAGGAGAATCATTATGTCGAAGGTAACTTCCTACCATCTTGTTATATAGCTACGCGATTGTTAACTGTTTTGCTATCATTGTTGTCTGTTGTTAGCCAGCGAACGCAGACGTATTCCCAGCTGGCCAGTGACAGCCGGAAATACGTCTGCGTTCTCAGGCTATCTGTTGTTTGCTGAAAATTTTGATCGGAATCGTGTCTCCCGAGGAATTCCTGAGCCAGCGGTACGTTTCCAACGTCGAGAAAATGCGCACCTCGCGCAAAAACAACGGAACTAAATTAAAACCAGGATTTTAATATCTTTCCCCGAACTTAAAGAGTGCGCCTAAGAATTAGATTTTGAATAGGTGGTTCGTTACGTTGGCGCGCAAAAATCTCCCATAGTTCCAATTCGAATCAGTATTATAAATTTAACCTGGGTAAAGGTTGCCTCGCAGGCACTGTCGGTAAGCGTCTCTTCTCGCGCGAACGCATTCCTCCCGGCGAGACACTGAAGGTCTGAGACTGACAGAAATAGTCTGGTACAGTACCGAGGACGTAACACTGTATACTTGGATGGTGGATACTCACTAGGGTATCGACCAATCAGAGACACTTGGTTAGGTTTAAGATATTTCCTGTCAGCTGAGAAAAGACACATCTTCAACTTGTGTATCTGAGATCTGAAATCTGCAAAATTTACTGATAACTGTGAAGTGGGCTGAAATTTTAACTGATTGCCGAAAAATCACCGAAAATTTAACTGGGAACCACATGTACAAGACTTTGATGTAGATCAGGTGCTGGGAAACGAGATTCCAGGAACTCTATTATCCAAAGAGTCTGCGGATCCCACTCGGCTATCGCCTCGTGGATCCACAGCTACTTTGACAATGTTATGACGAAATTCATGATCAATAACTGAAAAACTGACGTCAATTTGTTAATTAGAGTGAAACAACGTCCGTGAACACGATAGTTTTTCTGCAACCTTAACATGTTACGAGAAAATAAGGAAACTTTGATCAACTTAAGCAATATCTCGACTAGAGTTCGCTTCATAAAGGAAACAAGCGGCTTTGGAGCTATTTAATTTTGTTTTTACTGTACTGTAAATATTTCGAACCAGTAAACATTTCG